>LBNU01035332.1:6828-30115 GCA_014162995.1 Artemisia annua
ATCCTCCTCCTATAAATAGGACCCTATGTATCTCTTTCATTTTGTTGGTTAATTTCATATCTTAAACAAACTATTGTTCTTTCATCTTTCATATTGATTTTAATCAACCAAGTCTATTTCTCATCTCATTTCTTTCATTTGAATACTTGTGTTTACTAATATGGTGACCTAACAAAAAATAATTCCAAAACTTTTTTTTTACACACACCCACAAAAAGCCAATAACATTTCTGTTTTCTTGTTAATAAATACATAAAAGACATTATCGAGAAACATTCGATAGAATACTACCTAACTGGGGGTATGACCATTAATAAGTTCCCAAACCAAAGATAAAAACTTGC
Organism: Artemisia annua; assembly: GCA_014162995.1. Classification (NCBI taxonomy): domain Eukaryota; kingdom Viridiplantae; phylum Streptophyta; class Magnoliopsida; order Asterales; family Asteraceae; genus Artemisia; species Artemisia annua. The sequence goes on from LBNU01035332.1 coordinate 7,173, forward strand.
CTTTGTATCCTTGTGAATTGGTGTACCTTTTCCAAAGAAGCTATTCATATTGTGATTATTGGTTTAAGTTCTTTGTTGTTTGCCTCGGTCTTGTTTAAATTGGATTTATTTTTAGTGCATGCGCACTCGTTCACAAACAAGGCGTAATCGTCGAAGAAGCATAATTGAGCTACTTGCAGTTATTGAAGAACCCGTCATAATAATGGACGACGAGCCCCCACCACAACCCCCTCCCAAGGATGAAATAGCTCCCGATCTCCGAACGATGGAGGAGTTGTGTCAGCCCACCATGCAAGGGAGGGGAGGACCTATTGCACCACTCATTATTGGAGCCACAGATTTTGGACTCAAGCACCACATGATCCAGCAAGTCCAGAATTCGTGCCAGTTCCACGGTTTACTCGGTGACGATGCAAACAAGCATCTCGATAAATTTTTAACCGTCACCCAGAGTATGAAGCAGAATGGAGTCACCGAAGACGGCCTTCGCTTATATCTCTTTCCATACTCTCTTACTCATCATGCTACTGCCTGGTTTGATCGTCTTCCTAAGAATTCGATCCATACTTTTGATGAAATGATTACCAAATTTTTAGCAAAATATTTTCCACCATCCATGGTAACAAAATTGAGAAACGATATTAGCAACTTCAGACAGCTTCCCGACGAGTCCTTATTTGAGGCATGTGAACGCTATAAGCTTGCAATCGATCGATGTCCTAATCACAACATGCTTCTTGTCACCATCATAGATACCTTCTATAATGGTTCGACACTTCGACATGGTGACACGATCAATGCTGCTGCTGGTGGGACCTTCATGAAAAGGACCCCTGAAGAGTGCTATGATCTTACTGAAAATATGACTGCCCACCACAATTTTTGGGATTCCTCAGCTGAAAGGAATGATTCATGTAAATCTGTCACTCCAGCCTCCAATGAATTAGTTGCTCTCACCAAGAAGCTTGATGATTTGTCCACTGCGATTCTACGGATGCACCAGACGAATCAAAATCATCAAGTTAGAGCTGTCAGTCATAGTTGTGAAACATGTGGTGGTCCACATCCATATACTGAGTGCCCAGCCACCGGTGGCTTCACTCATGAGAACGTATATGCTGCTCAAGGTTCCTACAATGCGGGGGGTAAATCTTACCAACCACAGGGGGACCGTAATCTCTTAAGCTATCGTTCCAATAATTATCTTGGACCTCCCGGTTTCAATCAATCTCAAAACCAAAATCCTCAAAACCGGAACCAAAATTTTAATCAAAATCATAACCAAAATCGAATGAACCAAGGTTTCCAAAACCAAGGGAATTTCAATTCTGGTCAAAACCAGGGTTTTCAAAACCAAGGAAATTTTCAAAGAAATCAAGGTCATGGTAATTTTAATCAGGGTAATAATTTCAATCAGGGAAGTTTTCATCAGGGAAACAATTTTCAGGGTAATAACAACCAAAATCAAGGAAATTTTCAAAAAAACCGTGTTGAAAACTTTCCTAACCAAAATCAAAACGTTGTTCAACCCCAATCTTCCTCCGATGAGTTGTTGAAAGAATTCATGAAATCACAAGAGGAAACAAACCGGTTATTGGTCAGCCAGATCTCTGAACTTAAGAAGTCTTTAAATGATCGACCCTCGGGCTCAGGTACACTTCCTAGCAACACGATCGCTAACCCGAGGAGTGATGTTAAGGCGATCACCACCCGAAGTGGAGTTTCATATAATGGACCCACGATTCCTTCTACCTCTTCTTCTCTTCCTCCCAAGGTAGCGGAACGTGAACCTGAGGCTACTACGGACACGGTACTTCCTACTAATAACGGAGATTGTAGGATACTAAATAAACATATGACACGTATGGATCTTGTGTATGGATCGAATAGTGTAGAAAAGAAAGAAAGAAATCTAGAGAGAGAAAGTAGAGAGAGAAAGAAGATGGAACCTTGAGAGAAAACCAAAAAAAGAAAATGAGATTATGAGAGGTTCCACCCTCTCCAAGGATGGAGAGGGATTTTATATGTACATGGTGTTGGTTGCCACTTGGGCTGTGGATCGGGCTGACAGTGGGTAAAGACCCGACCCGACTCCACGAATACTAACTACTTCTTATCTACGTACTACTAACTATTATAGATACTACGAGCTAAACAATGCTTAATCGTATTTGGGGTGACCGAATCTTTCCTATGAAAAATCGTATTCCTAACAATCTCCCCCTAAGGGAGGTCACCCCGAAATTAAATCTTGAATTCTTGCATTGAGATCTTTGTAGATACTTTTGTAGCTCGTAGTTGTTGATTCTTCATTGATAAGTACTTTGTGCTTTCAGCACCGGACTCAAGATGACTTCCTTGATGTGTAGGATGATCTTTGACATTGCTTTTTGCTCATCATCCAAATAATTAGCTTCAAGTCATCTTTGAGTGGAAGTGTCTCTTCGTGATGTTGTGATTGTCTTTGTGTTGTCATGCTCACACTTTTCTAGATCATGATCTTCTGCATTAGAGTTGTGGAAGCATAGTTGAAGCCCATTCCTTGATCATGATATCTTTAGATTTGATGTTGAAGTGTAAGCATGAGATGATGAATTAGCATCTTTTCAGCAATCGGCATCAATCGTTAGTTTCTTTGTCTCTGGTGTGAATACGCCTTTCCAACATGCCCATACATCTTAGTTGAGTATATCTGCATGGTTGAACAGTTCTGACGACTCCTTTTAGATGTTGGTATGAGCATGTGGAACTAGAGTGATGGTGGTAAGTTTGGTATGTTGAGCTGCATAAAACTTGGTTAGTAATAAACATACCGGCATTTACAAGTTCGGACTTCGAGATCGTCAACAGCATAGTGTGAAGACTTTCTCTAATCCTTACCAAGGCCGTTCCTAATCGGATGCCCCCGAAAGGGCTTTCACTGACGTACCGTAGTACACCAACGATTAGGTGAGTCGCTGGAGATCACCCCACGACTGTAGACCTTTTGGAGCACCACTATACACACTAAGCGTAATCCACGAGAGATTACCGAAGTGACCTGCTGTCAAGGCTGTTTGATGTTGACCCTGGCAGGAGTTTCCACTCAATCATTGGGAAATACATATGTATATTCCCTTATAAGTGTTCTTGGCAGATTGCTAAGATCTGCGTAGGACTCAAAATATTACAGCTGGTGTCCTTAATGTTGAACAACCAGTGTAGAAGTATCAAGTGTTCCTATGAGATCTTTTGATGCATCTCGTGGCTCTAGACTTGATAAGTGCAATTTTGGTTATCCTATGCGGAGACTAGGGAGGGGTCTCCTGTTTCAATATCAACTAGCTCTAAGAGACAAGTCGATAGATTACACCGGTTCCCCGTGAGAATGAAACAAGCTCTTTTAAGAGAACTTGAGTGGTTGGAAGGTTTAGTGCAGTGCGTCACTGGGTCCATGACGTCTTATCTTCAATACCGATGTTACCTTAGTAACAATCAGTAGCATATGAATTGAACCCGGTTTCTGCCCTAAGGTTGAATAAATGGAGGGCTATTTCTTTCACCCTTTCTCATTTCATTTCTTTTTATTTCTTCAACCCCTTCAGTGCTTACCGAGACTTCATTACTAGAACCTTGTTGGGTTTGTTCCAGTCCTAGCTCAATCTCAGTCAGCACTCTTCCCTTTCTCACTTTTCTCCTTTTTTGTAATCATTCCTAAGGACTTCTAATCTATCTATTGGATTGTCCCTGGGAAGATCCCTCCGGTTCTGGTGGATCATGGGAACATATACCTAACCTTACCATCCTTATAACTCCATGCATTAAATTAAAGTGGTCAGTCTTTTGTATCTTCCCACAATCGCCATATAACCAAATCATTGAAAATTCTCTCAAAGTGTTTATGATTAAGAAACACATTTTGTTAACACTTTGAGAGTTTTAACATTTTTCAAATGCTCCCCCTTAACATGTGCTCATAGGTTTTTGATTGAAATTTGCACATGTCGGGGTGAGTTGCACTTTTGAATTGATCTACACTTAATAGACATATACCCTAGGGACACGTTTACGTTGCTTAGTTAAAGGGATCCATTATCAGTTTTTAGGTGATAACTAGCCCTAATAACTAACTTGAAGTTGTTAACATTCCTTAAGAAGGAAGTTAGACCCGTCAAAGTATACATCTAAGAAGAGCTTCTCGACGTACTTTCTACTTGGATAAATCCTTTGGAATTCAAACGTTTGTGTTTCGTCAATTCATGAGTCAAATATGAGTCAAAATCAATTCATGGTTTTTACTTGTTATTGTAAAAACACGTGAAAGACTCTTAGCCACTTGCTCCCCCTTAATATGTGCATATTGATTGATTCAATTTGAAAGTTTTTTAAAACTTTAGTACATACGGGAAAGAGAACATTTGAGATCATTTATTCATCATTTATATTTTTGCTCCCCCTCAATATGTGCTTTGATTAAAATTCTAAAGCTTCAAAATTTTAGCACATACGGGAGAGCGTACCTTGAGTCCAAAAATATCACATTTTAAATCAGATTTCATATTTAAATCACATTCTCTCCCCCGATCAAAAAATTTCAAATCTTTTGAGATTTTGTGATTCCAATTGATTTAAATGATTTTAGAAGAAAATTAGGAGAAAGTGTGATAAAAGTTTTAACATTTACTGACATTGAGACACTTTTTGTTTTTCACTGCTGCTGGTGCACAAAGTTTTTAAAGGTGCAGAAATTTTGAGCAAGTACGCTCCCCCTCAATTAATGACCCATTTTCAATTTAACGTTTTGTAGTCATTAAGTTGAGCGGCAAGGTATTTGTGAAAATTTAAGTCTAATAGCCACCTTGTAAACCACAAAATCTCTCTTGAAGAATCATAAAGAGAGAGATTTTAGGATGAAAGAAGACTTCTCTTCTTTTACTAGAAAGGTTGCACTGAAGCGTACAACCTTTCGGATAATCCGCACACAGTGAATGACATATACAAAAACATTTTATATATATAAGTAGAGTTCAAATGTCATTATTACATCACTCAAGTAAATTAGCGAAACTAGATGATGAATCACTCTGTTCTTTGAAGAACCATGTAGTGACCATCACGAACTCTTCCCCCTACGTAGCACTCAAGGCTGCGGTAGATCCTCCTCATCTTCAGACGATGTCGAATGGCATTTAGAGTTTTGTTGTTGATTTTCAAGTCATGATCTGTCCACTGGCTGGTGTATTTTCCTGGTCTGTTTGAGTAGACTTGATATTCTTTCACTCGGAGGTCCAATGCTTCATCAACCATTTCCAAAGTGCCATCGCAGTACTTGTGTAGTTCATCTAGTCGCATGACCACGGGAACACTGTACTTGTCTCTAAACACCACAGCTCTTGGAGAGTCAATGACTGTGAAATCAACTACCGATTCCAAGTTCCCGATCTCCCATTGTGGCTTGGTGAGGTTAAGTTGTGTTTGGTAGCTTTCAATTCCAAGTTGAAGATCTTCGACTCGCTTCCTTATGACTAGTCCCCTCATCCAATGAAGAACAGCAAATACTAGCATCTTCTTTTCATGCGGTGCTAGATGATGTAGTTTTCCTTGGATGTGAAGCAGATAAAGATCTTCGAAGTCATTGGGTCGGAGATGCTTGAAGTCACCTTCAGAGATCTCGTAATCCCTAAGATCTGCTCGTCGTAGAACGATGGACTTCAAGTAGTCGTACCCATAAATGGAATGAATCTTGACATTTACCACACTGATGATTTGAAGAGGCGAGCGAACAAATTTCTTGTCTCCCTTGGCTTTGAATCTCTCAACATAGAATTGTTGTTTCTTAAACTACCAATGCGATATGCCCAATGCTACCGGAACATCATACTCACACTCTTCATCTATCTATATTCCATCCGGTACCATCTGCTCCAAACCGATGTCATTGTAGCGAGCAGCCTTCATCTTGGCGATGGACAAGGCGTACTTGCGTTGCTTGCTTCCAAACCGTAGATACTAAGATCTTTGTTGAAGAAGAATTTAGCCTGAATGGTAACATGCCCTGGAGACCCACCCAACGGAAGTGGCTTGATGTAGCTGTGTTGAGTAATTTCTTCATCGACTAGATCGTTGAACAGTTTGTGACATTCATCCATTTGAAATTGAAGATGAGTTACATCATGGTGAAAGGCCTTGACTATGTCGTATGCTGGGCCTTCCAGATCTTTCTGAGTCAATTTGCTGATTCCTTGCTTCTTGCAGAACCATGAACTAAACATTCCCATATCTCTGGTTTTTGAAAGCAAGGAATTTTCAAATGGAGGAACGAAGCTGTTGGCTATGGCATTGACCCAATTGTTGTCAGAGACTGGTTGATCTGATGGAGACAAGGACCAGGTTGGCTCTGACATTCGTAGCTTAGCAGTCTTTGGTCTTATACATGCTTGCAATTCTTCTTTGGAGAGCTTGACAGGAGGAGCATCATTGGTTCTGGAGATTGATTGCCACCATTATTCCTTTTGTGATATATGGGAGGTAGAGGCGTCATCTTCATCTTCGTCTGAATATGCTGCGGCATGTGACACCATTGATTCTTCATTGATTACCTTATCGTCATGAATTGGAGAGACCATATCAGCAGATCCCGTGTCAATTGTAGTCCAGGCAGCATAGGTTGTATGTTGTGCTTGCTTTGATGAGGATGTTCTGTCAGACCTCTTGGAGGGTGGCTTACTTGATGAAGATGGTGGTGGTGGTGGAGGCATGGATTTAGCCGCAGTACCTCCCGATTGGCCAGTGGGTCCAGATGACCCGGGAGGTGGAGGTGGTGGTGGATTAGAAGGAGGTTGCTGAGGGTGACTCTGGTGTTTCCTTTTTCTCTTCCGTTCTTTTTCCATATCTCTGTGATGTTGTTCCGCATTGTCTTGAAGTATTGATCCCTCAAGGGCCTCATACAGCTTGCGGTGTGCTTCATGCCCCTTATACTGTTGGTTCTCGAACATCCGTTCTTGTAAGATTAGCTTCATATCAAACGCGGAAAGGTCTTTGAACCTTGACCTGAGAGGAGCTTCCATGGCATAGCTAACCGCTTCTTGAACCTGATCCTCAATAGCTTCGGTGAAGAGACTGTTGATGTTGAGTTGTTCTAGCTTGTGCAGTCTGTCACCGTGATTTTTGAGGATTTGTTGAAGCTTGAGTTCCTTCACACTTCTTATCACCTTCTCGTGTTCTGACCACTTCTCATTAATGTTTAAGTTTTCCATAACGATGTTTGCCGAGACTTGTAGAATGTCATCAACTTGAGTGGCAAGACTTTCAAGTGTGGGTGCAGGTTTTTGTGTTGCAGTGGTCGTGGTTGCGGTAGCTTGTGAAGTGACAACAGGAGTAGAGATAGCTTGAGTAGGACCCGCCGTATTAGGCGCCACCGTGGGTGTTGGAGTTGACATTGTAGGAACGGTAGAGTTGTCTTGAAATATTGGGATGTCCATCATTGAAGTAGCTTCCCCATGCTCATCACTAGTCTTGTCCACTTCAGATTCAGAGGGCTTGTCTACAAGAAATTGGTCGCCAAATGTCTCTAGATTTTTGAAGGAAGCTAGGGTGCCCGTTGAGCTGTCAGGTTCAATAGTGAGCTTACGTTCTCCAGACTTGATCATGACCTTTTCTTGTGCATCGGGGTAGACTTGAGATATGAATTCGTCATGAAAGGTAACAAGTGGTGGTTCTGACAATATTTCATGTTCCTGAATCTGTTCGACATTAGAAGTGATCTTTGACAGGCTGTCTAACTCTCCAGTTTTTTGAGATGATACAGTGTCTGCCCTTTCCTTTTGTTCTTCCTGTTTGTTGGATTCAGATGTGCTTGAATCAGCAAGTGATCCCAAGCTTGGTGAGTGAGAGACTGTTCTTTCAGGTGACGAAGCCTTGACTGAGGGTTCTGGAGATCGCCTTTTGAGAATGTATTGAGAGGTTGCAGATTTGGATGCTGGAGATGAGATCTTTAGCAGTGTGTGAGCTGCCTGTTCCTCAATAATTATATCTTTGCCTTTGCCCTCAACATGTGGAACCTGTGGCAGCTTCCCGGTATCGGGTTCTTTGATGCTCACACCCCCGACTGGATGGCTTGGAAGCTTTCCTGCATCAGCCAGACTTCCTTCAACTGCCCGTTGTACCATCATTTCTTCGACATTGAGAGGGTCTTCGGGTTCTGGACTAACATCTTTCAGAGTTTCCTTTGTTCTGGTTTTCTTCAACCCCTTGTCTTTGCTCTTGCTGACTTGTTTGGAAGACTCAGATTGGCTTTAGCGTTTTTTAGATCTTGATTTGTCAGACTTGGTGAGTGTAGTTTCTTCAATAGCAGATGCAATGTGACTTGCTTGTAGCAGTTCCACATATTTGTTATAGTATTGAGCTTCAAGGATTTGTTTTGTGAGCAATGGTTCAGGAATGGCCATGCCGAAGATTATGTTAGGAGTGCCCCTAGCGGTGTATTTCAGGAAGCCTACAGAGTTTTCATCTTCTGACTGATGGAGTGGTGAACCGGTTCTGGTTGGTAAGCGAAGTGTGCGTTGCAGAGAGGAAATGATAAGCTTGGTAAACCTGATGCTGGGAATAAGTAGTATAGAAGATCTCTTTTTGCTGTCTCTGTTTGCCGCCAGTTTTGCCTTATCTTCCAGAAATGAATGAATGGAGTGAGTGAATTCTTCCCAGATTCTTTCGACAAAGTCAATGTTCTTCTTGTTTACAACTCCCCAAAGTATTTGCAGAGCAGCTGCTCTGAGTCTTTCATAACCCGATGTTTTACCCGTTAGGCATAGGTTGATGAGTGTGATGATAGCCCTCCAGGGTTGATATAGATCATAGGTGAAAATAGAAGACAAGGTTACAACCTTTGAAGGGTAACCTAATTCATCAATGAAGTTGATAAGCGTATCATGGTTAGGTGGTGGTGTGTATACAATGTTATCTCCAATGGGCAAGACCTGGAGTGCACTACTCAGGGTCTCCTTGGTGATAGTAACCCACTGTTCATCTAGCTGACAACTGTAAGCACCGGTTGCAATATCATACCGGATGGTGTTCCAGAATTGTTGTACATAGATTGAGGGAATGGTTGATGATGCGGTGAATGCTCGGAAAAAGGTAGTTTGTTTCAGTATATCCATAGCAAGTTTGAGGATAGGATGATCCTGTGGCTTGTCGGCTTTGAGATAGCAGTTACTTTTCCCAATAGCAACCCAATCTTTGTGAGGCAAGATCTCTTCATCTGTACGACAGGGTACTGTAGATGGAGTGGCTGAGGATCCTTGAGTGTGAGAGTCAGTCATTATGTTCTACACATACCAAAATTCATACAAGAAGAACCAAGAAGGATGTGATAGTTAGAGCATGCATAAATAGACACACAGACAAGGCAAACACCCAACGAGAAGAGCTAAAAGCAAGCGCATAAACCAAGACACACAAGAAAAACTGCTATCCTAAAAAACCGCTGGGAAATCAAACCGCTAGAGTAAACAAACCGCTAGAAATACAAGCCGCTAGAAAGACTAACCGCTAGAGAGGCTAACCGCTAGAAGAACTAACCGCTAGATAGACTAACCGCTAGATAGACTAGCCGCTAGACAAACTAACCGCTAGACAAACTAACCGCTGTTAAATCTAACCGCTGGTAAAACTAACCGCTGGTAAAACTAACCGCTGGTAGAACTAACCGCGGATAACACTAACCGCTGGTAAACTAACCGCTAGTACAACTAACCGCTGGTAAAACTAACCGCTGCTAAAACTAACCGCTAGTACAACTAACCGCTGGAAAACTAACCGCTATCAAGAACATATTACAAGCAAACCGCTGCCAAGAACAATAAGTAACCGCTACCAAGAACAACGACCAGAAAATCCCCATAGACAACTCGCATAGATAAGCCATTATAATAGAATACAACTCACACTAGAAATGCATATCATACCCACTATGGCAAGCAACAATAACCTTAGCTAACCATCTAACAACCAACGACTATACTACAACCTAAAAATGCACAATCTACGAATAAACTCGAGAAGGGAGGACAAATAGGCACATGTAATGAGAAAGAGAAACATCTAAGAAGAACCAAAACATACCTAGAAAAGATAGCAAGCAATGAGAGATGTAACAGAAACTGATGATGATGCAGCGGTTTTAGAGAGATGAGGGTTGTTAGTGATATTTTTTAGAGAGAGAAAGCGTTTTGAAATAATGCTAAAAATGATCTAACCGCTGCCTATTAATATGTAAATGGAAACTTTCAAAATTTGTCAAAACAGGTCCTTCAACTAGCCTAACCGCTGTACAAGTATACAATTTGGCAAAACTAGTCCCTCAGTTATGCAAACAACTAGTCATAGGCACTTAGCACGTACACATACACAAGGAAAGACTACGATAAGCAGACCACTTAAGCAAACAAGAGATATCCAGGAAACAAGATATATAAGTACAAAGCAAATCTCAAAACATCCTCTCCCCCTCAAGCAATGACCTGATTAAAGAAATCAGAGTACATTGATTAAAAAAATATATATGCACAATTGTACGTGAGGAATAAACACAGCTGGTAATTCCTTTTTAGAATAGTGAAAGTCCGAGTCCTGAGAAGAAATGCTCAGAAGTCATGGAAAGGGATACATCAAGGATGAGTTGTCAAATCTCCCAGCATTGGAGATTGGTGAGCCTTTGTCCTCCATGTTTTGTGCCTTTTTGTGTGGCAAATGTTAAAAGTTCTTGCACCTGAGTACGGACTTCCTGCATTATCACAAACTTGATTGCATGTATATGGGTTAGTGACAACAGTATCCAGACCCTTGGGGTTTCATGATCAACCATGGTATTGCCATTAGTGAGAAACTTTCCGGTAGGTAACCACTTAAGTCCGATGTTCTTAAAAATTCTACCAGTTGGCATCCACTTTTGGCAAGATCTAGGATTGCTAAGTGTCTTATGCATAGTGGGAGTAGTTTTAGGTACGTTTTGCTTCTTATGCATGGTAGATGACTTACTACAAATCCTAGATTTATCCGGTTGAATCTTAGTAGTGTTCCTCAATAACCTAGGAGGCATCATACAAGGTTGTGAACCTAAGATATCATCCTTTTTAAGTAGTGCCCTTTTCCTAGCCTTTTCTAGATCATAGTCCTTTTGAATCTTAGTGCTTGGTTTCGTCACTGTTTTCGAACTAATCCTAGATGAGCTGGGAGTAGGAGTAGCTACATGTTGAGGTTTAGCAGAACTAGAAGCAATAATCTTAGGCAAATAATGTGGAGTGACTGTTTTTTGTCAAAACTTGTTCCGCATCAACTTGGGAGGCAAACCGTGTTTTTGAAAGTTTTGGTCGTTCAGATCTAAACGCAGTCGGTTGTCTAACAACTGATCGGTTTCTATTTGATGGTAAAACAGGTTTCCCCAAGATTGATGGTTTTGCAAACTTAGTGTTCACACTATTCCCTGTTGCTTTTCTTAGCTCATTTTTTAATGCTGCAATAGTGAAACCCTTTTCCAGAAGTTGAGCTTTGAAAACATCATTTTTGGCAGTCAGAGAGGTTATCTGTTCTAAAGTCTTAGTTTTAGTATCTTTGATAGATTCACACAGTTCATTACACTGATGTTTCAAAGTCTCATTTTTTTCAAGTAAATTATCCACATTATGTTCCAATTCAATAACAGCGCAGTCACGTTTAGTTTTGACTTCATTACACATATCATACAACTCATTAATACGATCTTTCAGCCTTTTGATTGTCAAGTTCTTTGTTTCTAGCTGAGCTTTCAAATCATTAATCATAAAGAATTCACATAAATCAGGAAGTTCCGGATCTTTACATGGTTGGTTAATCTGAAGACTTTCTTTCTTTTGTTGCATTGCGATTTCAAGTGAAATACAAAGATTTTCAAGTTGTGCAAATTTCTTTGAAAGTTCATTAAAAACTTCTTTATCAACCATATCATTTGATTTAAAAGCATCAGCCGTAAACGCATAAATTAACAAGTCATCACGTTCAGCATCCTGATCACTTTCTCCCCCTTTATGACTCATATTTGTTGAATTAGAAATTGTATTGCTATCAGTCTTTTCCAACAAATTTGTGTCATAAGTGAGCTTGATTTGATCAGTATGCTGCCGTTCATTAGAGAGCACATTATGTTGAACATTTAAGGGTACCTCAGTACATGACATTTGTTCATTAACCGGTCTAAAATCTGCATCCATGCCATGAGTGACTAGAGTCACTGAACTGCTGGTAGTGTCAAGCTTATCAGTCTCTGATCCTTTGCACATCGTGACACCTGACCCAACGTCCAATGCTTTACCCGAATCGTCGATAATACCATCACATGATTGCACCATAATTGCCTTCACTTTGTCGTCATTCAAATGTCTGAGCTGTGCTTTTTCCTTAATGAACTTCTGAACATCACCCATGAGTTGGATGAGTGTATCTCTGAACGTGTCAACCTCAAATCCCGTGTGTTCAGCAAAACACCTTTTAGTCATCTCACTATAATAGTCATACTCCAGAGTGAATTTTGAATCAAAGAACACTTGGAGTTGTTTGTTGAGTACACTAAGAGCAGCCATGGATTCAGTTTTGGAAGATATTCCTTGGTCCAGTTGTTGTAGCAATTGATCTAAGTTAAGAATCATTGTGTCTGTGAAGATCTGAACATCTTGACCAAAGAGTGTTGCAAATGCACGTTTGAATCCCATTATGAATTCAATTCCCTTTAAAAGTATCGAGAGGTGTGAGTGAAGTTGTCGAAAGCATACAATGGAGCAGTCCTTTGCATTACTGATTGATACAGGTGGCTGACTGAACTCTTCCTCTTGAGGATCTGAGCTTACTGAGTCCTTGTCATATAGTTCAGGAGCATTTGTCATTTGTGTTGTGTTGGAGTTCTTGTGTTCATCGACCAAATCATACAGTTTGAGAATCTCAGGGATGACACTCTCTGACGTGCTTGTCATACTTAGATTACTCATTGACATAACTTAATATTGTGACAACAATTGAGGGTATAGGGGTGTCAAAATATTCCTAACCAAGAAGATAACCACTATTCAAATGAAATAACCGCTGGCTCGAAACAAACCGCTGAACAGGTAACCGCTGCCTAAGTAACCGCTATCAATTAACCGCCGACAACGATAACCGCTGCCGAACGTAACCGCTGAAAAAGAAAAACGTTGATAATGATAACCGCTGACAGGATAACCACTAGTGTAGTAACCGCTGACTATTAAACCGCTGGAATAGTAAAAAGCACAGCGTTATGTTCGCTGACAAAGTGTACAAACCACTGACGCTAACCGCTATAAACCCAAACTAACCGCTGCCAAGAAAACTTTACCGAGGAGAAAACCGCTGCTAAGAAAAAGGTCCAAAATCACTCGTCCACTTCACAAACGTAAGATCTAGCCAAACCAACTGATAAACTAGATGAATCTAACCCCTCTAATCCAAGAAGTACAAGAGAAAACACAAGAAACTCCACGAAAAAGATCAAATCAGAGTAAAACCTTCCTAAACTAGTAGAAACTAAAACAACCCATACACCAACCAAGTACCTACGATCCCTGGGATGTAACCATGGCTCTTGATACCAATTGTAGGATACTAAATAAACATATGACACGTATGGATCTTGTGTATGGATCGAATAGTGTAGAAAAGAAAGAAAGAAATCTAGAGAGAGAAAGTAGAGAGAGAAAGAAGATGGAACCTTGAGAGAAGACCAAAAAAAGAAAATGAGATTATGAGAGGTTCCACCTTCTCCAAGGATGGAGAGGGCTTTTATATGTACATGGTGTTGGTTGCCACTTAGGCTGTGGATCGGGCTGACAGTGGGTAAAGACCCGACCCGACTCCACAAATACTAACTACTTCTAATCTACGTACTACTAACTATTATAGATACTACGAGCTAAAAAATGCTTAATCGTATTTGGGGTGACCGAATCTTTCTTATGAAAAATCGTATTCCTAACAGAGATACCGACGATGTCCATCCTCAAGTTGTCCCAGTCCCGACCCCCAAACCAAAAGTCGTATTTGAAACTCCAAGGAAGCCCGTTCAAATTCCAAAACCCAACCCTAAGCCTTCAATTCCTTATCCTTCACGTTTAAACGATCAAAAGCTCCGCGAAAAGGCAAATCATCAAATGGAAAAGTTCTTCCAAATTTTTCAAGACTTACATTTTGATGTAAGCTTTGCGGATGTAATTCTTCTGATGCCCAAGTTTGCATCAACAATCAAGAGCTTGTTAAGCAACAAGGAAAAACTCTTTGAGATGGCAAAAACTCCGTTGAATGAAAACTNAGCCCGTTCAAATTCCAAAACCCAACCCTAAGCCTTCAATTCCTTATCCTTCACGTTTAAATGATCAAAAGCTCCGCGAAAAGGCAAATCATCAAATGGAAAAGTTCTTCCAAATTTTTCAAGACTTACATTTTGATGTAAGCTTTGCGGATGTAATTCTTCTGATGCCCAAGTTTGCATCAACAATCAAGAGCTTGTTAAGCAACAAGGAAAAACTCTTTGAGATGGCAAAAACTCCGTTGAATGAAAACTGCTCTGCAGTTCTGTTGAAACAGCTTCCCGAAAAGCTGGGAGATCCCGGGAAATTTCTCATTCCTTGCATTTTTCCGGGGATGGTTGAATGCTTTGCCTTGGCTGATCTTGGTGCAAGCATCAACCTGATGCCTCACTCAGTCTGGAAGAAAATCTCTCTTCCTGAACTCACTCCTACCTGCATGACTCTCGAGCTTCCAGATTGTTCTATATCTCGCCCCCTCGGCATTGCTGAGGATGTGTTTGTGAAAGTAGGAAAGTTCCATTTTCCTGCGGATTTTGTGATTGTTGATTTCGATGCAGATCCGAGGGTTCCTCTCATTTTAGGGAGGGGATTCCTAAGAACGGGCCGTGCTTTGATCGATGTATTTGATGAGAAATCACTCTACGTGTTGGTAATGAAGCCATCACATTTAACCTTGATCAAACTTCGAGGTACTCTTCCAATTATGACTCAGTGGAAATTAACAGAATCGATGTCATCGATGTTGCTTCGGAAGAGTATTCTCAAGAAATTCTTGGTTTCACCGATAATTCTCCGAGTGGCAATCCCACTCCCTCTTCTCAACCTATAATCGCTAATTCTTCTCCTTCTCTCACTCCGTTTGAGGGAATTGACTTCATCTTAGAGGAAATAGAGGCCTTTCTCAAAAGTGATTCGATTCCTGATGGAATTGATAACCAAGAGATTGACCCGGAAAGGGATAGCCTTCTCCTTGAGAAGCTGTTAAATGAAGATCCCTCTCCTCCTCCTGTTCTTCCACAAAAACTTCATAATGAGGAAATCAAATATGTTGAGAAAACTGATGAATTTCCTGAGGTCGAACTTAAGGACTTACCACCTCATCTCGAATACGCATTTTTGGAGGGTGATGATAAATTACCCGTCATAATTGCAAAAGACTTAAGTGATGAGGAAAAGGCTGCTCTTATAAAGGTTTTAAAATCACACAAGCAAGCCATTGCTAGGAAACTCTCCGACATCAAGGGTATTAACCCAGAATTTTGTACACACAAGATTTTAATGGAGGATGACTTTAAACCAACAGTTCAACAACAAAGAAGGGTTAATCCTAAAATTCACGAGGTTATCAAGTAAGAGGTTCTCAAAATTCTTGATGCCGGATAGATTTACCCTATCTCTGATAGTCCTTGGGTGAGCCCCATTCACTGTGTGCCTAAAAAGGTTGGCATTACTGTTGTGACAAATGATGAAAACGAGTTGATTCCAACTCGATTGGTTACGGGATGGTGAGTGTGCATTGACTATCGAAAGTTAAATGACGCTACCCGTAAAGACCATTTTCCTCTACCCTTCATGGACCAAATGCTCGAGAGATTAGCGGGAAACGAGTACTATTGCTTTCTCGACGGTTTCTCAGGTTACCTATTGATCCGCAAGATCAAGAAAAGACCACCTTTACATGCCCTTACGGAACTTTTGCCTACCGACGTATGCCATTTGGCTTATGTAATGATCCAGGCATGTTCCAGAGGTATATGATGGCCATATTCCACGACATGATTGGGAAAACTATGGAGGTCTTTATGGATGATTTCTCGGTCATTAGGGATTCTTTCCAATCATGTCTCTCCCATTTAGAAAACATGCTTAAACGGTGTAAAGAAACTAATCTTTGTCTAAATTGGGAGAAGAGTCACTTTTATGGTCAACGAGGGCATTGTCCTCGGCCACAAGATTTCTAAAAACGGGATTGAGGTCGACAGAGCAAAAGTTGATGTTATTGCCAAACTGCCTCATCCCACCATTGTCAAAGGTGTTAGGAGTTTTCTTGGGCATGCCGGGTTCTATCGGAGGTTCATTCAGGACTTCTCAAAAATAGCCCGGCCTATGACTCATCTTCTTGAGAAAGATGCTCCTTTCATTTTCTCTCCCGAGTGCATCGATGCTTTTCAAACTCTAAAGAAAAAGCTTACCGAAGCACCCATCTTAGTTGCCCCCGATTGGGACCTGCCTTTTGAACTCATGTGCGATGCAAGTGATTTTGCTATAGGTGCGGTCTTGGGGCAACGAAAAACAAAACACTTTCAGCCTATACATTATGCAAGTAAAACTATGACTGAGGCTCAGACTCATTACACCACAACGGAAAAAGAATTATTAGCCATGGTGTATGCTTTTGAGAAATTTCGGCCGTACTTAATCTTGACCAAATGCATAGTGTACGCGGATCACTCGGCTCTGAAATATCTCTTTGCCAAACAAGATGCAAAGCCGAGATTGCTCCGATGGGTTCTCCTCCTGCAAGAATTTGATATCATCATCCGTGATAAAAAAGGAGCTGAGAACCTAGCTGCTGATCATCTGTCCTGATTAGAAAACCCTCACCAAGATGTGTTCGAGAAAAAGGAAATAAATGAAACATTTCCTATCGAGACACTCAAAGCGGTTTCTTTTCATGGTGATTCTACTACCCCATGGTTTGCCGACTTTGCAAACTACCATGCGGGTAACTTCGTTGTGAAAGGGATGTCGTCCCAACAGAAGAATAAATTCTTTAAAGATGTGAAACATTACTTCTGGGACGACCCCTACTTATTGAAAATCTGTGCGGATCAAGTCATCCGGCGGTGCGTTCATTGCCAAGAAGCCACAGATATTCTTAAAGCTTGTTATGATGGACCCACGGGGGGACATCATAGCCCAAATTACACCGCCAAAAAGGTGTTTGACTCTGGTTTCTACTGGCCCACAATCTACAAAGATGCTCATGACTTAGTCAAAACTTGTGACGCTTGTCAGCGTCACGGGAATATTTCAAAGAAGGATGAGATGCCACAAAATTCCATCCAAGTCTGTGAACTTTTTGACGTCTAGGGCATTGACTTTATGGGGCCATTTGTATCATCTCGAGGAAACAAATATATACTCGTGGCTGTTGACTAATTGTCAAAATGGGTTGAAGCGAAAGCATTACCCACCAACGATGCTCGAGTAGTTGTCAAGTTTTTGAAATCTCTTTTTGCTCAATTTGGAACTCCACGTGCTATCATAAGTGATCGCGGTACTCACTTTTGCAATGACAAATTTGATAAAGTCATGCAAAAGTATGGTGTCACTCACCTTCTTTCTACCGCGTATCACCCCCAAACAAGTGGGCAAGTGGAAGTTTCCAACCGTGGTATTAAAAGAATTCTGGAGAGGACCATAGGTGAAAACCGTGCCTCTTGGTTGGATAAACTAGATGATGCACTCTGGGCCTTCCGTACTGCATACAAAACACCCATCGGGTGTACTCATTACAAGCTTGTATACGGAAAGGCGTGTCATCTACCGATTTACCTTGAGCAACAAAGCCTACTGGGCCTTGAAACATGCTAACTTCGACCTTCAGACAGTTGGTGATCACCGTAAAGTTCAACTCAATGAATTAAATGAACTTCGTGATCAGGCATACGAGAACTCTTTGACCTACAAGGAAAAGACAAAGAAGATTCATGACTCAAAAATTAAGAACCGCGTTTTCAACGTTGGTGTTCGAGTCCTTCTTTTCATTCTAGATTGAAAATTTTCTCGGGCAAACTCAAAACCTGTTGGTCTAGGCCTTTCACTGTTACCAAAGTATTCTCTTATGGAACCGTTGAGTTATCTCAACCCGATGGTCCCAACATTAAAGTGAATGGTCACAGGTTGAAGCATTACTTCGGAGGGGACATACCACCCATGGTTGTCCCGGATCTCCAAACTTTCCCCATGAACCAATGAATGTGGGGATCGAGTCAAGCTAGTGACTCGGTGAACAAAAACATTAGCAATCACGTGGGTTTTCACCCATGTCTCTGTCTTCTTCCTATTTTCTAATAAGTGACGAGAAGGGGGCAACCTCTTCTGCATCTTGTGTATGGTTGTTGTGTTTGTATAGGTATTTTTCCCGAAGCATGAAGGCTCTTGTGCTTGTGTTTTGTCCTTACTCCACTCAAGTCTCATTCTTCATTGCTCAAGAAGTCTGATATCCTTAATCTTATTGACTAACGTTATCTTTTGGCATAATTAATAAACGGCCTTAGATACTACGTAGGATGACCCTCACCTTTGAAACATTGAGGACAATGTTTAACTTTAGTCTGGGGGGTATCTTCAATTTGATTGATGATGGCTAAGTGAGAATATTAAATTTATGAATAAGGTAGTGACCATCCAAGTATTAGATTAATTGACTAATGCGCTAGCGATCTAGTGTGTGACTTGGTGACCATCCGTTATGCAAATAACGCGCCAGCGATCCAAGAAGTGCACTAGTGACCATCCGTTTGCTGAAGCGTCGAAGACTCGCGCCAGCGATCCACTAAGTTTATGCATGAAATGTTTGAACGAAGCTAGATTCAAACGTTAAGCCTCAAAACCCTTTTTACCGCTTTAGACTTGTTACTCCTTGGCTTTAGTGGGGGTATCTTCGATTTGATTTGACTTGCACCTTTCATGTAACCGTTTACTCATGCAACTCCGTTTTTCTCGAAAAATCCAAAAAAATTGAAAAAATCATCAAAAAAGTACAAAAAAAATGAATTTTTTTTGTTTGCAAAATATAATAAGTTTTGACACTTTGTTTAACTTTCCGCTGGGTAGAGTAGGAATAGAAATTTTGACTTGACCGAGCGTGTTGAGCCCTAGCTTGTTCCCTTAACTCATTTGGCTAAGCATCCGCGAATCTCATTACTTGAGATTTTAAATTTGCGGAGAACGAGAAATGATAGAGTTTATTTAGAAATTAGATACTAAGCGTGAAGTAGTTGGTTATCTTTAGAGCCCATCGAAGGTACTTGTGGCTTTTTTGCTCCCACAAAATTCTTTCACCCCATATATGTATAGAATAATTAAAGATGTTATGTTTTGGCGAAACTTAGTTCTTTATCTTCTTAAGAGAATCCTTGCTTTAAAAATTGGGTACACATCAAGGTCGCGTAATAAATAAAGTTGAATAATGTTAAGTTTAAGTTCTATGAGCTCCGGTTCGAGATCGGGGCTTTGAACCTCTTTTCGGGAATGTATGAGGTCTTGGTCTAAGCCCCTTGGATCCTCATTTCAGGAACATCTAGAGTAGAAATACCCCGTGAAAGCTCCGTAGTAGATGTTATGTATGGAAAGTTGTTAATCAAAAAAAAAAGTTATGAATAAGTGATTAGTGCTTAGTTGTTAGACCAGTTGATGGCGCGTGAGGTGCATGTGTGATGAGACGAAAAATGTTACGTTTTTAGGGGTCGGTTTGAGTCCTAATTCGTATGTTTTTGGTTTGGATTTCACCCAAAGTCGTTTCTTTTCTCATTTTAGGTACTTTTGAAGGGAAAATCACAAAAGAAGCATTTTCGGGCGATTTCGGAGTGAAAAAGTGCGGAAAACAACAAAAACTCAAAAGACCTTAAAGATCACAGAAGGTGACGCCGTCACATTCTACAAGGTGACGCCGTCAGGAACAAGTGAAGTTCAGAAGTGGAAAAAAGACTCGTGACGGGCCAGAGAGTTCGTAGTGCAAATTGGTGACGCCGTCAACCAAGGCCGTCAGATCTGGAACCAGCAATTATGACCACGTCAATCAAGGCCGTCAGGAAACCCTAATCGCCGAGCTGACGACGTCACCTATTGGGCTGACGCCGTCAGCCCGCGTTTTCTATATATATAGAACGTTTTTTCTTTATTTGAGACGAACTTTAGACGAATTTTGGAGTGGAGAACTTTAGGGTTAAACCCTAGTACGTGTATTACAGACCTTAGAGGGTATCCTAACCCCTCTAACTTGCATGTTTAATCCAAGATAAGTCTTTATTCATACAATATGTCTATGTGTTGTGTGATTTATGCTTGTGCTTGTCTTTCTTTCAACATGCTAGGCTAATTTACTTTGTGTTTGCTTAGATCTAATGAAACCTAACTATTGATTATCATGTGATGTGTATGTTGTGATTGTATTTGGGTGAATGTTTCATCTACGTTAGACTAGAGAAAACTGGCTAATCTCCTATACGGTAACAAGCTTGAACGTCTTTAGAAACGTGAATCGTATGTGCGTTATCGATTTTAAGGTAGTATTTCATGCATAGGTTGCTATCGGTGAGCTCATGATAGGATGCTTGACGTATCGTCATAGAGTGAGGTAGGAACTTATAGAGTTAGGGAATTGAACGCACTCCCTACGACTTGTTAGGAATACACCCGTCATCCAAGCAAACTCAACATACTAGTCACATGATAAAAGATAGTTAGGGAGTAATGAAATCTAAGTAAACACTATTCTCCACCACTGATTTTCTCTAAACCAAAAAAATACAAAAATATAAGTAGCTTAGAAGTAGATAACTTGGGTTAGTTGACTAGCAACTAATTCCGCCCTATCCTCCAAAACCAGAGATTTACTGCTTTCAAAAAATATAAAAAAATACAAAAAGAATCTTCCTCCACCCTTAGATCTAGATTAGAGTAGTTTTTAGCCTAACGAACACTATTCCCTATGAGAGAACGATCAATCCCCCGGTACTTGCCACTTCACTATACTACATCGGTCAGGTACACTGACTGGTGGGGATTGCAAGCTTCTCGAGATCCCTCGAGAGGTAAAACGTAGTGCGTGTTGCAATCCACGCGCATCAAGTTTTTGGCGCCGCTGCCGGGGAGTAGTTATTGTTTAGGTTAATTTTTATTTTTAATTAGGTCTACTCACTAGACTCCTTTCTAGTGAGATTTTATTTTATTTTTCTATGATTCTCTTTAGTCTATCTTTTTTCTTCGTGTTTTTGTTTGTAACCATTACCAACCGCCATCATGGTCAACGAAGACTCCTCTAGTTATAGAATCACTCGAAGCCGTAGCACCTCAGAAGATCTTTTCACTCCTTTCGACGACCCTGAAAGGAGTATGCATAAGATGAGGCAACGTTCCTCGGCTTCTACACCAGTTGGCATCGCCATCGGCTTGGACGAAACCTTCTTTGAAGAAGAGGATGACCGTGCCACAATCCCTAGCCCCCAATCCGACCAAAACGCCGAATTCTCTGAAAGCGATGTCCCCAAACGCCTTGGAGATTACTCCTCTCCCACACCTCGTGGTTTCGCTAATGCCATTGTGTTCCCGAATGAGCACATAGATGGAGCCTTGCGTGCAACCGACATTTGGCTAGTTCAAAGTGTGTGCCAGTTCCATGGATCTAAATTGGAAGACCCACTCCAACACATCAAAGACTTCCTGAAAATAGTAGACACCATCCACACGGACGGGGCTACTAAGAATACCTCTAGGCTGCAATTTTTCCCTTTCACCCTTCTTGATAAAGCCAAGGATTGGTACAACAAACTCCCTGCCGAATCCATATTCACATGGGAACAACTCACTTCCGAATTTTGTGAAAAGTTTTTTCCAGACATCACTTAGGAGTTGAGTCAAGGTGGAGATTGTTAGTTAGTTTGACTTTGACCCCCTAAGGGTAGTTTGGTAATATTAGTAGTAAGGGTATTTTGGTCATTTTCGTAGTATCATATGAAGTAAGAATTTAGTATGTCGGTGTTTTGTATATGTCATTTTCGTAGTATCATATGAGACGAAAAATGTTACGTTTTTAGGGGTCGGTTTGAGTCCTAATTCGTATGTTTTTGGTTTGGATTTCACCCAAAGTCGTTTTTTTTCTCATTTTAGGTACTTTTGAAGGGAAAATCACAAAAGAAGCATTTTCGGAGTGAAAAAGTGCGGAAAACAACAAAAACTCAAAAGACCTTAAAGATCACAGAAGGTGACGCCGTCACACTCTACAAGGTGACGCCGTCAGGAACAAGTGAAGTCCAGAAGTGGAAAAGAGACTCGTGACGGGCCAGAGAGTTCGTAGTGCAAATTGGTGACGCCGTCAACCAAGGCCGTCAGATCTGGAACCAGCAATTATGACCACGTCAAGGAAGGCCGTCTGAAAACCTTAATCGCCGAGCTGACGACGTCACTTATTGGGTTGACGCCGTCAGCCCGCAAAATCTATATATATATATAACGTTTTTCTTTTATTTTAGAAAAATTTTAGTGTGGAGAACTTGGGACCAAACCCTTCCAACTTGCATGTTCAATTGAAGATAAGTCTTTATTCATACAATATGTCTATGTGTTGTGTGATATATCTTTGTGCTTGTCTTTCTTTTAATATGCTAGGCTAATTTACTTTGTGTTTGCTTAGATCTAATGAAACCTAACTATTGATTATCATGTGATGTGTATGTTGTGATTGTATTTGGGTGAATGTTTCATCTACGTTAGACTAAGGAAAACTGGCTAATCTCCTATATGGTAACATGCTTGAACGTCTTTAGAAACTTGAATCATACGTGTGTTATTGGTTTTAAGGTAGTATTTCATGCATAGGTTGCTATC
>LBNU01035335.1:9532-33572 GCA_014162995.1 Artemisia annua
GAGAGAGAGAGAACGATGAAAATTTAAGTTATAGACGCAACGAATCTCTTATATACGGAATACAAGAACAATTTTTCTACAACGTCATCTAGAAGTCAATAAAGAAAATTTGTGAAAAAGAAGATTAATTTATATTTTACAAATCTTCCTATTTATAGGATTAAATGAAGGTTAACATATTACCCTCACACTTTAAAGGAACTAATTTAATAAACATTAAATATAAACTAATTCTCAATTATATATCTTGCAGGAGTTTTAATTTTGGAATGCTCAAAAGTTTTCAAGTTAAAAGCATTATCAATATAAGAAGAACAATACGAACGAATTGGGAAAGAAAGACACTAGTTAGGACCAAACTGTAAAAGAATGCAGCTTTAAGGTATGTTAGATAAGCAAAACAGGAACTACCTATATATGCACAGAATTCAAAAGAAGATTGAAGGAAGGGAAATATAATTATGGTTTAGATCCTTTTATGAAGAAGGATCCCTAAGGGCATGAAGCAGTGTTGGTTTTTACATAGAGATAGTATAGAAGTAAAGTATGTGTCTGTTTGGTTTATTTGCAGAGGGTAGGCATCTGGGGTCGGAATCCTACGCTTTACAATATATCCGTCTTAATAGTTTGCACCTCATAAACTGTTTATTGTATCTCCATAATCTTTTCTTTTTCCGCTTTGGACTCCTCAGTCTGATCTTTTGCGTGATACTAGGGAAAACATCAGGTCTCCAAGGCTCAAATTCTTATATATTACTTGAAAACTGCAGTTGGTCAATATGCGCAGAACATAAGTATTCCAGATATTGACAGATTTCCATTGACGCATTTGCTAAACTGATTAACGGATTGTAGATTGATTTGCTTATCCATATTCCCTATATAGATGTTGTCATAGAGAGTTGTTTGTTCTTAAAATGCCTCGATGCATACACATTAATGTAGAGCTTCAATTATATGCCCCTAAACAAGCACTAAGATTATGTCAGTTTCTAAAACTAAGCCTTGCAACAAGAATTATAATTAACACATTGAACAGTAGCTCTATAACAGTAAATGGCAAATCAGATGTCTATAATACAATGAGACAAAAGGTACTAGGATCAGCTGCAAACAAGAATCACAAACAGCAGGCATACACATAACAGCTATATTAGGGCTCTGAATTAATCGCCTAGAGATTCATTAAGCTCAGCAAATGCTTGATTTTGTTGATTGTGTTGTTGTTATTACCTGTTGTTGTTGTTCTTTCTTGTTGTTATTATTGCTGTTTGTTTGAACTGATAAGCTTTGGTGAGCTTATAGGCTTATTCAAGCTTATTTTAGCTTTTGTTGGGCTGCTGTTTGTGTGTTCTTGTTTGCTGCTCTTCCTTTTTTACTTGTTTTAGATTCTTGTTGTTGTTTCTGTTTGTACTCTTGTTGTTGATTATTCTTGTTGCAATTGTTGTTCAAACTGCTTAAGTTGTGCTTGTTTTGGCTTATTGAGCTCTTTTGTGTTGTGAGGATTTTGAACAAAACTTTGAAAACAAAGAATTTTAAACAAAAATCTCAAGTCCTAAATCTGTTTTGGAATCTTGTAATCTGAATTGAAATTAGTTCGAGTTTTGAAATCTGTTTTTAGTAAAGATTTTGAGTTTGTGCTTGTGTGTTAGCAAAAAGAAAAGAAAGAAAACTAAAAAGAAAAAAAATAATAAAGTTTAGCAAAAAGTCTGGGGTAGGATTCGAACCCCAGACCTCCTGCATACCACGACCACAACACAACACTCATAAACCACTCTGCCCTTGGGACTTTTTCATTAAAGGTTTACACAATTTATTATTTATATAGTTAGTTGCCTGTTTTGCTTATCTAACTTATTAACTGCTTTTTACAGCTTTTACTAGTGCTTTTTCCAAGTTCTCGTTTTTCTTAAATTTAATGTAACTTGATTGATTTTCCAAAAAATCCTCAGATTTATTAGAATAGTTTTACTATTTATTTTGATTTAAATTAGTTTAATTAGTGATTAATTCATATTAAATAGGATTTTTGTTAAAAAATTAATTTTCTTTTTTCTAAAATTTTCTTTTGACTTTTAGTGCGTTAGAAAATTGTTTGTATGTCCGTAGGACTTGCGTAACTTAAATTTCACGTTTTTACTTGCACGTTGACGTTTATTTAGAAAATTTTACTTGCGTAACTTAAATTTTAGAAAATTTTAGAATAAACGTCACGTTACTTGTTTAAATTGTGTTTTAGGATTCCCCGCTTCCTAATTATGTTTCCCGTAGTATTTTAGGACTTCCCTAGTTTTCCATTGCCTTTGTTCCCTTTTAGGTTGCGTTATTTTCATTTTCGTTAATTAATTTCCAAATTTCCGTTAACTTAACGTACCGTAACACCAAATAACTTTCACAATCTATCATACAAGCATTTTAATCTCGAACCTTTCGCGATATCTTTCCATTCACACCTCGTTGGGTTACGACCCGGGGAATCACTTTCCCGGTCTTAAAAATATCACATTGCACGAGTTTACGAGGTAATCCTTTTCACGAAGGGTTTACTTGTATTTCTCCACGTCTTGTTGTCCTCACGATAACATTGACCTCACTTTGTTGGTATTTTTGATATAACGTTTTGACACAAAAACACAACGAATCATGCATCTATGATCTTTATGAGGTACTTATTGTCGTGAGTCACTGAGTCGGAGACTTTGCTCTTAATGCACATCACAACATCGACGATACCAAACATACCAAACCACTAACAAATGATTTCCCAAAGGTATTTCGAAAGTAAAATGGAATACGGTTGCGGGATTTGGAAGATATTTATTTGAGATTATATACTGGAGGTATTGGATATTATTAGGTAGTTGCCGATCAGTTAGCGCGCGTTGCGATGATAGTTGATACTTTCTTTGCTTCTGTTGATATTTGTGCATATTTGCTGGACTGAGGTGAGTCATCCCCCTTTTACTCCGTATTTTAATCGTTTTAATGGTTTTCTAAACTCTGGGGAGAAAGCATGCAACTATTTTCTTGGACCTATTACTACTTCGTTTTGCTATTGTGTAGACTAGTTTTAGGATAGACGGAAGTAGACGTTGACTAGAGCTAGGGCGTTTGACCCTAGTTTGAATAGACTCTGTTGCGGCCTAGATTCGGGCAGTAATGGGTGGTTCCTTGCTGCGGCCTGACTAGTGACCGTCGAGGGCCCACTCACTATGACCATTCATCCTTATTAAGGTGATTAAACTATTGATGCGTTTGCGTGATGATTGAATTATGAATGTCTATGCCTGCTCTAGTTACACATAGCACTAAACTCTTCAGGTCCGTATTCTTTTAACCTTAAACCTATGAACTCACCAGCGTTGCTGATTTTTAGCATGTCTTTCTCAGGTATCTAAGGTGTTAGCATGACTTACTTACATTTGGAGGCTTGGCAATTGGTGTGTCTGAAGGATCGACAAGAACTCTGATTTTACTATGAGGATCTACCTTTTATTCCTTTATGGGCTTTCCTCTACTAAATTTTGACGAATGTAAACCCTTACAATCAAATGATGGGTTTTCTTTACATTCAAAAACATACTATCTCGTTATCTATACTTGTGATGTCTACCCATTGTAGTAGCACCCCGAAAACTTGTTAAGTCTTCCGCTGTACGAATTTTGGGGGTGTTACATAATATCTGCACTTTTGGTATGTGTAAAATTAATCATGAAAATAGGATGATATATGAAATTAATCCAAAGAGTAAAATAAGATAAATATTTTACAAACAAATTAAGTTAAAGTTGATTTAAAACTCTTGGAAAAAGTCTTTTAGATAAAAGATAATTATGTTATTAGAGAAGAGATACACATCATCACTTTGCTATATAATATTAAACTAAACTCTCTTTAATTTCATTCGCAAAGCCTAAATTAATTAACTCTTATTCGTTAACATGTATCTCAGTCACTCCTCAGTTCTCCTCCAGCCCTTCAGCTGTTTCGCCTCGACCGTGGACCACCACCGACCAGCAACCTTTCTGCCAAGAAGCATGTGTATGTTAATTTCAACTCTTTCTAATCGATTTTTTATTTATATACATTATATGCTAATCAAATAGTTGTTGAATGTGTTTGTTTTAGGTGGAGTGCGGTTAATGTCATCGCGAACAAAATGCTCAAAAGCTTCTTCTATTATTAATAATGAGGAGAGTATCAGTAGTACATCAAAGCTTATATACATTGTAGCTCCTCCCATCCAGGTAATTAATTATCAACGTACTAGTGTATATACATTGTTAAGTTTTCGCATGTAAATGTATGCATGTTGTTCACTAAGAGCATCTCCGATGAAAGTTTATTGCACGGGCTAAGCCATGCCATATTAGGGTTTTTTTTTTTTTNTTTTAATTTATAGAATAGTTATATTTTGTGAACTTACCATTTTTTCTTCCCTATAAACTCAAATCTATATATGATATTTTTTTTAACTACACTAGTATGTCCATATGTATGGACTTGAATACTTGACGTACTTTATCTCTCGATCATGTGTAAAATTAATTTGTGGGAAAGTCCACAACCATAATCTGTGCGCTTGGAGTAAAGAAGCAGCCAGTTCGGTAATAACCAAGGAGCGTCAAATGCTGGTTCAAAACATAGTCATGGCCATAAACTCCATTTCACTAGACTCCCATTGAAGATGTAACTTATATCGGATTGCTTTAAAACATATTTTTCTACCTGCATTTTATATTTAGTCACATACAAACTGTCAAAGTCGTACTAAAAGAAATCAAAATACAAATGCCATCTGCATTTGGTTTTATTATTATGTTCTCTTTCTTAATATTAAAGGTGTTTTGGAAATGATTTTGGTAATAGGAGGGACAACCTGAATGCATTACAAGAGGTCAGGCAATTGTAAATGCTCTTGAGAAAATGCACCTCGCTGCAAAGGTACTAGTGTTCACATATTAATTAATTCTAATGAGATTTGGATTCCAGTCGTAGTTGTTTTAACCTTTTATCTATATGCATGCAGTTTCGAAGATCTGAGATCATTCAACTTCAAAACTTCAAAACTGCCACAAGGGAGGATATTGCAACCGTACATGACAGAGGTTCTGTCTATCTCCTTGAAGTGGTAATACAAGCTGTTTCTTGTCATGAACAAAACACAAAAGAAGTGAATCGTAATCGCTAAACTTAAATAAGTATTGATAAAGAGGTTGAAAACTTTATGATATCTACAGGTTAAAGCTATAATGCTTAACATGCCATTAATTAAGCTCATCCAACATTAACACTTTTGCAGCTTTTTGTTATCATATTGAACGATTTTCAACATGTACCATTTCAGAATTTGGATTGTGATATATGCGCTTTTGATTATATCATCCTAATCACTATATGGACTTTTGATTATATAGGTGTCGATGTAATCAATTTCATACTAACTGCAACAATGTTTTACGTATTACAACTTCAAGCAGCAAAACTACTTCTAAACATATTTTCTGTACCACGTTTTCTACATCTTGTTACTATATTTTCGATCATCCAATATCGCTTAATCACAACACTACATGTATTTCCATTATTTTTATTGGGTTATATGCCAACTTTAGTTAATGGCCGGTCTCATAAAATTTCTTCCACAGACAGCAAGAATGAAGGAGAAAAGAGCCAGTATACCCCGTGATGGCATTGGAAGCATGTATGCCACTTCCCTAGTAAGTGATTTGATAAACAAGAGTTAACTAAATTTATAGTGCATTCAAGATTGCTCCTTTGGGAGGTACCTTTTTTGTGTAGTCGTGTTGGCCGGTGGGTTGTATAGTGTGGTGGTATGAATAAGATTTGAAGCTATTGAAGAGCATAAAAACATTGGGAGATTGTGTTTTTCAAGAAGAGTTTCTCGGTTATCAACTTTATGAACACTAATGGACATATCTAATGGACATTTGACTGATATATCTAATGGACATTTGATCAATTGTTCAAGGGATTAGCCACCAGCGTCTTGTTTGGACATGTCACGGGCTATTGCGGTATTTTTTGAGATTTTGTCAGTATATGTGAAATTGGGGTATAACGGAATAACCACGTGGACCATTTTTCTATTTTACTTTAAATTTAAGTAATTTCTGACTTAAAAATGTTAAACTGAACTTGGCAAGAATCATCAAGTAACCTATCACTTGATTTAGCTTTTCTGATACCTCCAATTATTTATATATACATTGTAGATTAGAAAGATATTCAGTAAGCCTATTATATTGACTAGGTTGATCAATTATGTCATTTTTGGCATGCTGTTAAAATATGCAGACATTTGAGGGGGCGTTGGTTAATGCTGGAGCAGGTCTATCCTTGGTGGATTATGTGGTAATTTCTGCCCATTTTCGCCTTTCTTTACGAAATGTAAATAAGAAGAGCAAGATTCAAACATTGCTTCTTTTTAATATATGGGTTATGTTTTTATCTCTACGTGTAAAACGGATGAAACTGGTAAAAAAAGGTTAAACGGGGTCAAAGCTGGAATTTGAAGTTTTAATACATAAAACTTATAAATAATTTGTTAAGAAACTTTAGTTTTAATTGAGATACTAGATTTTGCGTAGTTATATTTAACATGCTAGGCCCTTTTTATACCAGTTAATAACACTTAACTTTTTCCACAAAACTAACCTTTATTCGAAGATACCAGATTACCCAACCCATCTATTCAGACAGTTTGTCACTTTATTACTCAATGTTCTCTATATGCCTGCTGTAACAGCTTATTTTTATTATTTTTCCCTAATAATGAATAGTTATTGTTCTATATCTTTTATTGAAATGAGATTGTAGGTGATGTCATCAAAAGGAAATAAGAACCCTCCAGTTGGTTTTGCCTTGACACGTCCCGAGGGAAATATGGTTCTTCCGGAGATGGGAATGCCACATTGTATGTTTTGTAATATAGCTATTGCAGCTCGATATGCACAGCGAGTCCATGGACTAAGACGAGTTTTCATTATTGATTTTGATGTCTATCATGGGAGTGGCACTTGTGAGACGTTCTATGATGACCCTAATGTGTTTTATCTTTCAACTCATCATGTAAGCAACAAAAGTCCATTTCTTTCTTTCTTTCTAAGCTGTCTTCCAACATTTATTAAAATTTGCTATTTTTTAGGACGGCATTTCTCCCGCTAAAAAGAAAATTGATGATATAGGGTGTGGCAATGGTGAAGGAGCAACACTTAATATGCCATTACCCGAAGGTTCGGGTGATATAGCCATGCGAACTGTGTTTGATCAAGTCATTGTACCATGTGCACAAAGATTCAAGCCCGATATAATTCTTGTGTCAGCAGGGTGATTTTCTTTCTACCAAAACCATATATTATTCTTAATCATTGTTTTAGAGGGGGTGCTATTGAACATTTGAACCATTACTTATGAATGGGTTGAGTAGATTTAACGGCTTAAATGGTGAAAACTATGTAATTTAAGGCATTTAAACTCCTAAATCACATAACACGAATAACAAAACTCTCATTGGGAAAAGGAGAGTCGCTAATTGTATATTCATTTTGTTCCAGATATAATGGACATGTACTGGATCCACTGCGCAAGTTCCAGTTCACGACAGGAACGTATTACATGCTAGCATCAGGCATCAAGCAGCTTGCTGAAGATTTGTGTGGTGGTCGATGCGTGTTTTTCTTGGAAGGAGGATGTAACCTGGAGGCCCTTTCGAATTCTGTGGCAGAATCTTTTCGTGCTTTTATCGGAGACCCGAGCCGTGCAGCAGAACTTGATGACCTTGGCTTATTGCATGATGAACCATCTTTTAAGGTAAAACAAGCAATTCAGAAGGTCAAGCACTTGCACTCTCTTTAAAAAATGGAAATCTTTCCCCCTAGTCTTATACGAGTTTGCAACTTCCTTTAGCTTCGTTTTATATATCTAGTTAATGTAAAACAGTTATTTAAATACTTGATACTTAGTCTTTCTATTGTCTTGGGTTGAATTTGAAATTAATTGCCATTTCTGAAAGTAAATTGAATACTATGCGCGTTAAGGGGTTGAAGCGGCATGAAGGGTAATATGGGAAACTAAAAACAATGAGGATTATAACTCCAAAACCCTCATTTTTCTTGCCACATGCCTCGAGCTCAATAGATCCGTGATTATCATTTTAGAGGTTCATACAAAATGCCCGAAATCTATTTTACACGTGACAAAATCGCATCGTAAGCAAACACATTTAACCATTCAACAGACATACACAGTACAAATTTATTACTGAATGTCAGGTTTTTAAACTAAAAACGATACAAAAACATATTATATAGGTGCCAGTCAAATTTAGCACAAAATGAATCTTTATATAGCGACTGCTTATGTAAGTATTAACCTCTACTAACTAAACAACGATCCAAGAATTAATAAACACTTATGATTAATTATACAACAAAACCAAAAAAACTCTGATATCCTTTTGAGTATCATTCTATATCCAACGTGACAAACTCTTTATTGAATCAATATGTACCACCACTTGATTCACATTCCATAACGACATTTCTTTAAACTTTCATTGACACTTTCAGCTCACTTGTTCTCCGATCAAATCTAACCCGACAACAAGAAACGACAAACCTTGAAACAGCAAGAAGTAGAAATGAATCCCGTGAGCTGATAAAAGACTTCTAGTAGCAGCAGTAAGCAATAGGAAAGCAAGTGCAAGTTCTTTCCTGTAAATTCTATTTTTCTTTTTCACAACAACTGGAGTCTCTTGTTCCTTTAATTTACCAAGCATTTCAAGTCCTGATTCAGATAACCGTCTCTGGATCTTTTCTTCACTGAAACTCTTTGATTCCCGTTCTGCAAATGCCAATAAATCTGATTCTGATGATCTCCCGGTTTTCTTGGTGACTACCCATTCATATGCACTTCCAAGCTGGAATAAGCCCGATACCATTGCATTGAACTTGGTTACTGACATTGTGTTCTCAAATAGTAAGTATGGCATCAAGAATGGGAATGATTTTAGTGATGGGAGAATGTTTAAGATTGACATGGTAACTGGCACATAACAGATTACCCAAATTGGTAATTCGGCTTCTGGTATAAACATTGTTAATGGAAGAATCACGCAGAATAGAGTGAACGAGTAGAAGGGTAGGATCATTTTCCGTAAGAGAAAAAACAAGAAGATCAAGTTTGCCTTTTTCCACTTTGATATCTGCAAAACAACCAAAATGTTACTAAGTTTAAGTGACATATTAGATTAATTCAAAATAATCTAATTTTCAAAAGAAAGTGACTTAGAAGGTTTAATGCATAACTAATAATGACCCGTTTGACCGATTCCTTATAAGTTTTTTTTCTTTGCTCTTTTTACCATTTGCCTTCAACCACTATGTAAATTCTATTTTGATGAAATAAAACTTATTTCTACCCGTTAGAGAGTAAATATAACTCAGATCAACCCATCTATAAGTTAACGAATAGAAATTGACACACGTTCGCATTTCAACTGCTGAATAAAACAGTTAAATGAAACAAACCTTAGAAGAAAGGATAGCCGGGAGGCAAAGACGGAAGAGTTGCATGGGACCCGAATGCCACCGATGCTGTTGTTTCTTATAAGCTTCATAAGACTCGGGTAATTCACAAAGAACTTTAACATCATTAAGATAAATGAATTTCCACCCGTTTAAATGAGCTCTAACTGCAATGTCCATATCTTCAACTGTTGTTCTTTCAAGCCAACCACCGGAATCTTCCAGTGCTTTGATCCTCCACACACCAGCAGTGCCATTGAACCCAAAGAAGTTAAGAAAGTGACCGTTGACTTGTTGTTCGACTTCAAAATGGAAGCACAAGTTGATGTTTTGTAGCCTTGTGAGTAGATTTTCTTCCTTGTTAACAAATGACCACCTAGCTTGAACAAGTCCCAAGTCTGGTTTCCCCTGAAATCACCAAAAAAATATATAAATAAAGAGTTGTTTGGATGTAGGTTTCTGAAAATGATTTTAAGACAAGAGTAAGTTAATAAGGGGGTGTTTGGGATTGCATTGACAAATTGATTATCTTATTATTGTGTTCTCAAATCACAGATAAACGATTTTTGAGTGTTTGGATGATACTGATTATTTTTCATAAAATGGCATAACCTGTTTGTAACTAGCTTATCTAAACTCGCTGTCAAATAAAAACATAGTTACTGTAAAACGCAATCCCAAACGTCCCCTGAAGTGAGTAGGTATTTTGCATTTATGTGCATAATCTATAGTACCATACTATTATGGCAATTGGAGTATATGTTTTTGTACATCTAATCCCTAATAAAATCACTTTGATTCAACTACTGTTGTGCATTAAACATCAAATCATGGAAAAGAGGTTTGTTTCTGTTACTGGAAAAATGAAATGACCTTTAGGTAATTTTGCTTAAACACTAAATAATGAAAAAACAAAAAAGTGAAATAGATGCTAAATATAGTAAGTGAGCATATCCATGAACAATTATAGGTAAGAGACAAATCTATTAGGTTTGTTACCTTAAAGTGAGGAACAGTCAATAAAAGGAAATCAGGATTAGGTTGAAAATCTGCATCCAAAATGGCAACAAATTCATAGTTTTTGACATAATCACAAGACATAGCTGAATGAAGATTTCCAGCTTTATATCCTGTTCTAACAAATCTATGTCTATAGATTATGTTCACTCCTTTCTCTTTCCATATATTCACTTCATTTCTTATCAAAACTTGCAACACTTCATCACTTGAATCATCCAACACTTGAATCAAGATCCTATCTTTTGGCCAATCCAATTGGCAAGCAGAAGCAATAGATTGTTGGTACACCTTCATTAAAAAAAACCAACAAAAATAAATCACCAATAAGACCAATAAAAAAACACCTTATTCTAGTCATCACAAAAAACCAATATAAATAAACAATTAGCAAAATATCATAATAACTAGATTTAGTACCTCTCTTTCATCACACATTGGGATCTGAACAAGAACCATAGGGAAAGTTGAAGGATCTTCAACATCATAAGAATACTCATCATCACTAACATCAATCACAGGCTTAATTTTCTTGATTTTGATCCAAAAGAAACCAATCCCAAGTATGAATCTATCAAGGGACTGAATCAAGAAAAGCAAGACACAAAACTGTGACAACATAGTGATAGATGGAGCAACATATTCAGCTCTAAATGAAATCCAACCATAGTAACACAAGTGTACTAATCCCATCGGTTCAAAATTAGTAAGAAACTTCATATCCCATTTTTGAAAATAAGCAAAGATTTCAACAACCAAAGCAACAATACTAATAGCAAGAAACACTCTTATGAACCTATACATAATCTTTTCTTTATATTTAACTTCATCTTTGTTTGAATCTGATAAAGCAATGCGCTTTTTAACCAAAACAAAGGTTTTCGAAAAACCCATTGCTAACCATGGAAAAAAAGATAAGATTCTTTGAGCTTTAAGTAAAAGCAGCCATGAAAACTGCTTAGTACTTGCTGTCTTTTGTTTTTCCAAAAACACAGATGTATCTGAATCATTAACCTCTACTAATGATATATTGCTTGACTTATCTATAGTAACTACAACTGAACCTGGTGCCATTGTTCCTTAAACTAAAAACAAGGTACAATATAGTAAGATATACTAAAATGAGGCAAGATTTATATGAATATGAGAAAAGAATGATGATGACCCATTGAAGAAAAAGATGGATCTAAATGTAGAAAGATGGATGGAAGGTGAGTTGAATGGTCAAAGTATTTTTAGAAAGATAGAAGGTTCATGTATTGGGTAATGAAGCCTGCAAGTAGTTTAAATATGGAAAGGGTTTGTTTAATCTTTTTGATAAGTAGAGGAAGATGCCATGAAGTTAAGAGGTCAACTCTTTCAAACACAATCATGTGTGTTACAACTTACTACTACAAACATAACATGTTACCATTTACTAGTTGGTACGTAAAACAAAACAAAATACATATTACAACGTGGTTTGGTGTTTATTTCTTTGTTTTTGTTGTTTGTGACATAAATCATAGTTGAAAAGACTAGAATAAAACTAGAACTGATTAAACTTGGATAAGTTATCTACTATTGTGCATAAAATATAAGTCAAGATGTGTGTAGTTATGTGACTGTAATAATTTTACTACATACGTCGGGACAAGTTGACTATATCACATTGTTTTATTTTTCAGCTTAAAAGTTTAAACAAATGGTTGTTATAATTAAATAGCGGTTAATCCCGGTTTAAAGTATATGAATAAGATTTTTTATTCTTGTGTATTAATTTTCCACATTTTGGGAGTTTCTAGTAACAACTTTGAAATGTCATCAATTTGAAAGAATTATTATTGGTATGTTATTTTCAACTGGAAGTTGTTATATAAAAGTTTTTATATTTTGTTATGTTCTTTTGTTAGATTTTTTTTTTCTTTAAAAAATATGAGGTGTATCATACAAACGATTTTTTTTTTTTTTTTCATACAAAAGGAATTGGTTTGACGAACAACCCTAACTTGGAGACCAACGTTATACGTAGCGAATCTCCTTCTTTTTTCTTTTTTGCTAGTGTTTGAATGAGTCGTTTTTACTTCAGTTTGTAATAATGTTGGTCATAGATAGTTATAACACCATTATGATTTTGACATATGATATTTGGATGTTGTTAAGACCTAAATCTGTAACAACAACTTTAGATGTATATTTCGATTTTAGATACCTCTAATTGTTATGTTTTAGCACTAGTGATTATACTATTTTCTTGTGCTTATCATTCAACCTTAGGACACCCCCATTTATTTAGTTTGTTTGTTGATATTTTGATTCTTAAAATATTGGCTTTAACATCGAGTGATTGCCTTATTTTGACTAATACCAATGCACTAAAAGCAGACAACAAATATGTTAAGGTTGCTTATTTTTTATTTGTGATCACAAAACCATTATTTTTGTCTTGATAGTTCACTTGCTTTCCTTAAGAAATGTTTAAATAACTTAATGATAGTCAAAGAAGCTACGTTTTTACTTTTTAAATATTCGTCTTGAATATTAAAATGATCAAATCACCGGCATCTAAAATTGAATTTAAAAATCGTGGTTTTTGTGTCTTACGCGCGGTCAATGCAAAGCCGAGTTTATGCTAGTGACGCGCTATTATCAATTAAAAGTGATTAAAAACAATAATGACGAAATTTTTAACTTTATAAAATTATCAAACTATATGTTGACACGTCATGCTAATTTGTAAAATATACTAATAGCATTGTATAAAATTAGAACATGAGCTGGTTCAAATTTCTAAGCTTTTTACATGTTTATTACGAGTAATTATTACTCCCTCCGTCCCATATTAAATGTCCACGATGGAATCTTTGAATGTCTCAAATTAAGTGTCCATATTCTATTCCAACCAATGAAATGAGACTTGGTAAAAATGATATTTGATTAGTGGAGAGTATAGTTAGTGAAATTTTGTAAAACTTTGTGCATTTTAAAAGTGGACATTTAATATGGGACGGTGGGAGTATCTGTTAACCTTGTTACTCTTTAAATGCTTTTTCAAACTGTTATACAATCTACTCTCTTGGACTCTTTGGTCCCAAGTTCAACACAACTAAACTAAACTAAACTAAACTAAACAATTAATGATACTCCGTATTAAACATTTTCCGTTATTTAGGGCTAGTTTAGTATGAGGGTGTCACTGGGTTTGGTTTAAAGAAATCACAAATATCTTGTTTGGTACAATTTTGATTGACTGAAAGAGAATATGGAATCATTGAATTGAATCCGGTCTCCACTAGTAACTTTGGAGGATTCCAACCAATCACATTTCATCTTTTATTTTTTGAAACTTGCCAACCACATATCTATTCACTATTAGTACTATTTAATATATATTTTAATTATTTATATATTTTTATAATACATTTTTCGCTCCAATATCAAATTGAAATCCAAATTCTAATCCTAAACTCATCTATAAACCAAACGGGCCCTTGGATATTATCTAGGTATTAAAAGACTCCATTCAATTGAAATTGAGTTATTTAATTTGAAGCCTGTGTAAAATTTTCTATATCCCATTTCACGTAAAAATATAATTTGCAATAGCCACTTTAGCTACAAGTATTTTGAAAAAGGAAAAGCTTAGACATATTTCGAGGATGTATTATTTGTATTGTAGTCCATTTGAAAATAAATGATATACTAATCAATCTTTTAAGACTCGGTTCACCCGGTCGGTGGAATCAAGAATCTGTCGGGTGATTGGAAGTCGGTTTTGAGTGAAAAACCAGTTGAATTGTCAGTTAAATTAGTTGAGACCAAAAGCCTTACTGGGTGGATTAGAAAAACAATTTCTAAAACATTCATATTTTGTCAACAGAATTGGGAATTTCCTTTCTCATATTAAATGTTTGTTGATATTATTTTGTTATACTAATTTAAAATTGTGTATCAGAGTAACTAGACGATTATTTTGCGTATAGTGACGACGGTGTATAGTCGCACTAATTTGTGTGTGCAAGTTTTTATGTATATAAATGTAGAGTAAGTGTGAGTAAAGAAAGTTGGTGTTTAAAGTGTAATTAAGTATTTGAAAATTTAGACATATATAGACATGCAACAAGAACATTTGGAGCTATCTGATCGTGAAGATACTTGGCACCTTGCAACAAGATGGTTCTTTCACAGTTGCTTGCATTCGTAAGCATATTGGCGAAAAAAATTCTTCATTCAGGAGATACAAAGACAAGATGGAATAATCTAGTTCATATAAAGGTTAATATCTTGGTTTGGAGACTCAGACTTGACACGTTACCACACGTGAAAATCTTATTGTGTGAGGGATAGATGTTCCTTCAATCATATGCCTTTCGTGTGGAGCTGCAATGGAAGATACGGATCATGTTTTTGTGAAATGTGATATCGCAGTCCGAATTTGGGAGAGACTGAAACCTATAATTTTTCGAAAGTACTCTCTCTTTTTATGATTGATGAACGGATGGGTCAATGTTTAAAAAAGATTGTGAGCAGTAAGCAGCAGATCTTTATTATTTTTTAGGAAAGCTGGTGGCCGCATGTCTTTGACAAACTCTTACCTATAATCTATTTACTCAAAGCCTTTTTTGACGATTCAACTGAACATCCGCGATGAGCAAATGATATCAATACGGTAAGCGTACATTGTGTGTCTATAAAGTTTTAACAAGTCAAATTGTCTTATTGAAAAAGCATATAGCGTACTTAGTATATTAATTGTTCTTAACTGAAATCACAAACAAACTATGTCTAGCTATAAGTTAAGTACCATGCAAAAAATGAACATGCTTTGTAAGATCTGTGTTAATTAATTGTTTATTTTTTAATTTTTATTCTTAATTCTTAATGGTGATCCACTTTTCCCGATTTCTCCTCCTCTTGAATTATTTTATTATACATTTCTTTTCTTTTTTGTTAATTATACTATTTTTGAAACAAACAAAACATAAAAGTAATCGTACTTGTCCAAATAAAGTAATCCCGATGACGTTTCCAGAAATGTCGGCACAAATATCATACTTCTCATTTTATGAAAGACTATCAAAATTAAATATGCAATTTTGTGATCTCAAATAGACAAATAAATTGAGGGTCCGTTTGGTTTGAGGGTTACTTGGGTTTGGGTTTTGGGTTAAAAAGTTTAAATTTATTGTTTCGTTATATTTTTATCAGGTTTAGATTGTTATATCAAATATATTTGGAGATGTATTAAAAGTGGGAGGTTTTGAGGGTTTTATGACAAAAGTGAGGTTATTTGTTTTTTCATCCTCATCTTTTTTCTTTCATCCTCTTATTATTAATATAAATAATTTTTAATTTATATTTAATATATAATATATTTTTAAAATATTATTTTTTCTATCTTATCTCAAATTTAAATCAAAATCCTAAATCAAATTCAAATCTAAATCCTAATTATAATAATAAACCCATCTAAAAACCAGAGTCACTTTATTTTGTATACCCTTATTTTGGTGCATACTAAGGGACAAATTCACACCATCCATCTAGTTTGATCTAATGGTGGAGATTAACGTAAGATTTAATATGAAAACCTAAGTTCATGTTTTTTCCCCCTTTTCTTTGTCTTTTTCTTTCTTATTATTCTCTTTTTTTATTTTTCTTTTCTTTTCTTTTTTTTTTGTCTATTTTTTTTTATTTAACGTTTTTTTTTTCTTTTTTTTAATAACTTTATTTTCACCTTTTTTTTTTCACTTTTTTTTTTTTTTTTTAATAATTCACTTTTTTTTTTCACTTTTTTTCCCTTTTTTTTACTGCTTTCATACGTTTTCGCCTGTTTTTATACGTATTCGCCCGTTTTCATACGTTTTTGTCTGTTTTCATACGTTTTCTTCCGTTTTCTTAAGTTTTTGTCCGTTTTCGCACGTTTTCGCCCGTTTTCTTACGTTTTCGCCTGTTTTCATACGTTTTTGTCTGTTTTCATATGTTTTCGTCCGTTTTCTTACGTTTTCGCCGGTTCTCGTCTGTTTTCTTACGTTTTCGTCCGTTTTCATACGTTTTCGTCTGTTTTCGTTCGTTTTAATATGTTTTCATCCGTTTTCTTTCGTTTTCGTCCATTTTTCATAGGTTTTCGTCCGTTTTCAGACGTGCTTTTACGCTTTCATACGTTTTTGTCCGTTTTCATACATATTCGTCCGTTTTCTTGCGTTTTCATCTGTTTTATTACACTTTTGTCCGTTTTCATCCATTTTCGTCCTTTTTCTTATGTTTTCGTTCATTTTCATACGTTTTCATCCGTTTTCTTTCTTTTTCGTCCATTTTTCATACATTTTTGTCCTTTTTCATATGTGTTTTTACACTTTCATACGTTTTCATCTATTTTCA
The DNA here is from genome assembly GCA_014162995.1 of Artemisia annua. NCBI lineage: Eukaryota > Viridiplantae > Streptophyta > Magnoliopsida > Asterales > Asteraceae > Artemisia > Artemisia annua. Next base: position 26,459 of record LBNU01035335.1, read on the forward strand.
TTCATTTTCGTCCGTTTTTAAATGCTTTTGGCCATTTTCAGACATTTTCATACGTTTCTGAATATCATAAGAGATATTCTGTGATATTCAGAATATAATAAGAGATATTCTGTGATATTCAGAATATCACAAGTGATATTCCGTGATATTCTGAATATCACAAGTGATTTTATGAATATCACATGTGATATTATTTGATTTTCTGAATATCACAAATGATATCCTGAGTACCACAAATATCACAAATGATTTTCTGAATATCATCAGTGGTTTTCAACTAATGTTTTGTAACATGAAAATCACAAGTGATATTCAGAAAACCACAATTGATAGATATTAAAAAAATCACAAGTGATATTCAGAAAATCACAAGTGATACTCTGAATATCAATTATGATATTCAAAAACATAAGAAAATGGATGAAAATATAAGAAAATCACAAGTGATATTCGTCCGTTTTCATACGTTTTCATCCGTTTTCGTTCGTTTTAATATGCTTTCATCCATTTTTTTCGTTTTCGTTCATTTTTCATACGTTTTCGTCCGTTTTCAGACGTGCTTTTACGCTTTCATACGTTTTTGTCCGCTTTCATACATATTCGTCCATTTTCTTGCGTTTTAATCCGTTTTCTTACGCTTTCGTCCGTTTTCATACGTTTTCGTCCGTTTTCTTATGTTTTTGTTTTCTTACGTTTTCGTTCGTTTTCTTATGTTTTCGTTCGTTTTTATACGTTTTCGTCTGTTTTCATCCGTTTTCTTTTGTTTTCGTCTATTTTTTCTTACATTTTCGTCCTTTTTAATATGTGTTTTACGCTTTTATACGTTTTCATCTGTTTTCATTCATTTTCGTCTGTTTTTAAATGCTTTTGGCTATTTTCAGACATTTTCATACGTTTCTGAATATCATAAGAGATATTATGTGATGTTCATAATATCACAAGTGATATTCCGTGATATTGTGAATATCACAAGTGATTTTTTGAATATCACATGTGATATTCTTTGATTTTCTGAATATCACAAGTGATATTCTGAGTACCACAAATGATATTCTGAATATCATAAGTGATATTATGTGATATTCAGAATATGACAAGTGATATTCTGAATATCACAAGTGATTTTCTGAATATCACAAGTTATTTTCAACTAATGTTTTGTAACATGAAAATCACAAGTGATATTCAGAAAACCACAAGTGATAGATATTCAGAAAATCACAAGTGATATTCAAAATATCAAAAGTGATATTCAGAAAATCACAAGTGATACTCTGAATATCTATTGTGATATTAAAAAACGTATGAAAAATGTAAGAAAATGGATGAAAACATAAGAAAATCACAAGTGATATTCAGAAAATCACAAGTGGTATTCAGAAAATCACAAGTGATATTCTGAATATCACAAGTGATATTGAGAAAATCTATCACAAGTGATATTATGAATATTACTTGTAATATTCAGAAACGTAAGAAAACAGACAAAAACGTAAGAAAATGGACGAATACGTATGAAAACGGACAAAAACGTATGAAAGCATAAAAGCACGTATGAAAACGGACAAAGACATATGAAAAATGGATAAAAATAAAGGAAAACGGATGAAAACGGTTAAAAACATATTAAAAAGTACGAAATCGGACGAAAACTTATGAAAATGGACGAAAATGGGCGAAAATGTAAGAAAACGGACGAATATCACTTGTGATTTTCTTATGTTTTCAACCATTTTCTTACGTTTTTGAATATCACAATTGATATTCAGAGTATCACTTGTGATTTTCTGAATATCACTTGTGGTTTTCTGAATATCACTTGTGATTTTCATGTTACAAAACATTAGTTGAAAATCACTTATGATATTCAGAAAATCATTTGTGATATTCGTGCTACTCAGAATATCACTTGTGATATTCAGAAAATCAAAGAATATCACATGTGATATTCAAAAAATCACTTGTGATATTCAGAATATCACGGAATATCACTTGTGATATTCTTAATATCACAGAATATCTCTTATGATATTCAGAAACGTATGAAAATGTCTAAAAACGGCCAAAAACATTTAAAAACGGACAAAAAAGAATGAAAACATATGAAAGCGTAAAAACACATATGAAAACGGACAAAAATGTATGAAAAATGGACGATAACGAAGAAAACGGATGAAAATGGACGAAAATGAACGAAAACGCAAGAAAACGGACTAATATGTATGAAAACGGACAAAAATGTATGAAAGTGTAAAAGCACGTCTAAAAACGGACGAAAACGTATGAAAAATGAATAAAAATGAAAGAAAATGGATGAAAACATATTAAAACGAACGAAAACGTACGAAAACGGACAAAAACGTAAGAAAACAGACGAGAACGGGCGAAAACGTAAGAAAACGGACGAAAACGTATGAAAACAGACAAAAACGTATGAAAACGGGCGAAAAATAAGAAAACGGGCGAAAACGTATGAAAACAGTAAAAAACGTATGAAAGCGAGAAAAAACGTGAACTAGAAAAAAAATGAATTAAAAAAAAGTGAACTAAAAGAANAAAAAAAAAAAAAACGTTAAGTAGAAAAGAATAGTCAAGAAAAAAAAAGAAAATAAAAGAAAAGAAAAGAAAAAGAGAATAATAAGAAAAACAAAAATACAAAGAAAAAGGGGAAAAAAACATGAACTTAGGTTTCCATATTAAATCTTATGTTAATCCCAACCATTAGATCAAACTAGATGGATGGTGTGAATTTGTCCCTTGGTATGTACCAAAATAAAAGTATGCAATTGAATTTTCCTCGTAAAAACCAAACGGGCCATGACATAAAGTGGATTGTTTAAAAATCAAATAAGTACTATTGGCATGTGTGCATCTAAAATATATAACAATAAATATGCGGTTGGTATGCTGTCATGAATCACAATGAGTATTGGTTTAGATATAAGATGGGTCGTCTCTCAGGTATGAAAGTTCTTATATCTTGCCTTTTTGAGTGGTATAAAATATGAAAGATATGTATCTTTCAATCATATTTAAAAGATGTATAACTTAACCAACCACTTGCAATAATATCCAATTAATTCCTTCATTTCTATTTTCCTAATCAAACTATCTTCAAAAGTTATGAAACACTATACATCTTTTTAAGTACACAAATGTGACATGTGTGTAATAGGTCAATCTATGCCAAATGATTAGATGTTGTCAATGGTCTATAGGTTTTATACGTAACTGAGAAAGCGACCATTTTGACGTTATTTGCAAACGTTATGAAAATTTTCTCGTAGATTTAATTCTTTGAGACAAGCTATACATGCTTAGAAAAGATTTATATGAAGGTGGAAAGCAAACGAGTAACAAGCTGAGTTACTAGCTTTTTCTCAATAGCAAAACTAATTAAAAAGGATATGATGATCATTTACATGATGGTTAGCAGTTGAATTAGTTAAGGGTTTTCTATATTTTGTTTATTTTATTTTATTTTATTTTATTTTTATAAAAAAAACCTAGATATGCCTCTTCAATAAATATATGCTTTGTTCTGTATTGAAGTTTACTAATTAGGTAGCTTTGCAACATATTTCAACGCCCATTAATTATAAAATTGAATGTTGATAAATGTTTGATACCTTTTATCAATTACTCCGTAATGACCGTATATAATGTTGGTCTAACTTTTTAGCCTAAAAGCTTTTGATTTCATCAAAAGGTCTAAAATCTATATAAAGCTTTATCTTTCATTTTAACCATAGTGATCATTTGTTTCATGCACATGTGGCATGAAGAGGTTCATATTTTTGAACTATTCATAATTTAATGCATGTGTTATTATGAATCATTTGAAGAGTTGTGAAAAGTTTATGCATAGTAAATATAGGTTTATAACATCAAAAGGTTTATAAATTAATGATTATATATCTATATAAAGCTTCACCATTGTTGATGCTCTAAGCATATGAAGCGTAAACGTTAGTTTACTTGTTAATATCTTATAAGCGAAACTTGGTACTCGTATTAGTTTTATCAGAGGGCATTTCAAAGATGCCAAAGACCACTTAAAGATAAACTCTTTGTTACTGAGTGGTAGCAGCAGTACATGAATTATGAACAAGATTTGAGTCGCTAAGATATGACAAATTCTCACGAGTACCTTAGGCTATGCACAACAGTGGCCATGAGCGATCTTCATTTTACATATCTCATCAGTTTCTCTCTTCGGCGGCTTACAGACGACTTTTTTTTTTCTTTTTTTCTTTTCTCTTCACACTGCTACAAAACCAAACGGTCAAAACAATTTAAACCAAAATCACAGCTCACGACATCGGTGGAGTTCACGACCGAATTTGTTGGCGACCTTCGGCGACCGACTAACCCACACCAAGGCCGATCGATTCACCATTCGGTCGACCTAGTCGATGACCCCCTTGTTGTGTTTAGTCTTATGTCTCTCATAATCAGACATGATAAGATATTTACGCATTTGAAAATATCTTTAGGCCGAACTTTATAAAGAAAAAGAGAGAAATATGGTAAAATGCAGAAACTTAAGTACATTTGAGCCGAGTGTTCGCGAATTTTTTTTGTTATTTATTTATTTATTTATTTTCTATGGAAAGGCAAGTGTTCGCTAAAGTAATACAGTAATATCTTGTTTTGCTAAAAATCAAAATTTTAAGATATATATGCTAACTTAAAACAAGTTAACAAGTTAAATATTCATCCGTTAGCATCACATAATTATTCAAAGACATATTATATATCTTTTCAAAATTTCTTCTTAATCACAAAAATATAGACAGTTGAAATCCACTATTTATCACTCCTCATCTCTATATATTTTCTATGAAAGATATTTAGGAACAAAACTTAAAAAGATAAATCATTTCCTTTATGCAAATGTTCAAAGTCGGGACCTTTAAATGTTGTTATCGTACAACCAACGTTATCGAGTATTCATTATTTATAAAGGCAATAACTACTAGTGAGAGTGATAGACTGATAGTATATATAATGATATATATCGAACAAAATGGACCGCAGAGATTGGATGAAGCGTGTGTACGTGCATGAAGTGGTGAAGATACGGTGAAATCGAAATCTGTGGGACATCATGCATGTTAATAGTGAAAGACCAGGCTACAAAACAAAGAGGCTCGTGGCAATTGGATGGACTAGAAGATGGTCATGCACCCCAGCAACCCAGCAAATGCACCATCACTTTCGTCCATTAGCCCCATAAATAATGTGACTCTAACGTCATTTCATTTATTCAAGATTAAAAGTGAGATATCTAGTAAAATATGAGAAAAGTTATTTTGCAAACCAGTTTTTTGCTACAAACTGAGGGACAAATCCCCACCATCCATCTAGTTTGATCTAATGGTGAGGATTAACCTAAGATTTAATGCATAAACCTAAGTCCATGTTTTTTTCTTATCCTTTTATCTTTCTTATTTATTCATTGTATTTTTCTTATTTCTTTCCCCCCCTTTTTTTTCTCCCTACGTTTTTTCTTTTTCTCTTTTTTTTTGTCTTCCTTTTTTGTTCTCTTTCTTTTCACGTTTTTTTTTTTTTTTTTTTTTTTTTTTTTTTTTTTTTTTTTTTTTTTTTTTTTTTTTTTTTTTTTTTTTTTTTTTTTTTTTTTTTTTTTTTTTTTTTTTTTTTTTTTTTTTTTTTTTTTTTTTTTTTTTTTTTTTTTTTTTTTTTTTTTTTTTTTTTTTTTTTTTTTTTTTTTTTTTTTTTTTTTTTTTTTTTTTTAATATTCANTTATACGTTTTCGTCTATTTTTTTTTAAGTTTTCGTTAATTTTTAGACGTTTTCAGCTGCTTTCAGATGTTCGTCCAATTTTATACGCTTTCGTCCGTTTTCATACGTTTTCGTCCATTTTTATAAATTTTCGTCCGTTTTCAAATGTTTTTGTCTGTTTTTATATGTTTTCGTCCGTTTTATACATTCTTGTCCCTTTTCAGACGTTTTTGTCCGTTTTCGGCAGTTTTTATACGTTTTCAGACATTTTTGTCCGTTTTCGTACGTTTTCGTCTATTTTCAGACATTTTCGTCTGCATTCATCTGTTTTCTTACCGTTTTTGTCCATTTTCATGCGTTTTCATACGTTTTCGTCCGTTTTCATACCTTTTCAGACGTTTTTTTTCGTTTTCATACTTCTTCGTCTGTTTTATACGTATTCATCCATTTTTTTACGTTTTCGACTGTTTTCCAGACGTTTTTGCCTGTTTTCGTTAGTTTTTTATACGTTTTCGTCTGTTTTTCTTTGTTTTCATACGTTAATATACGTTTTTGTTCGTTTTCATATGTTTTCTTTCATTTTTATACATTGTTGTATGTTTTTAGATGTTTTCGTCCATTTTCATACATTTTCGGCAGTTTTTACACGTTTTTAAAGGTTTCATTCGTTTTCCTCCATTTTCATCTGTTTTCTTTTGTTTTCGTCCATTTTTATACATTTTCATCCGTTTTCAAACGTGTTTTTACGCTTTCATGCGTATTCATTTGTTTTCGTATGTTTTCATGCGTTTCTAAATATCACAATCGACATTCTTAATATCACAAGTGATACTCAGAATATGACATAATATCACTTGTGATATTAAGAATATCAATTGTGGTATTCAGAAACGTATAAAAATGGACGAAAATGCATGAATATGGACAAAAACGTTAGAAAGTGAAAAAACGTGAATTAAAAAAATGTGAAATCACTTGTGATATTCTGAATATCACTTGTGATATTCAGAATATCACAAGTGATTTTTTGAATATCACTTGTGATATTCAGAATATCACTAGCGATTTTCATGTTACAAAACATTTCTTGAATATCACTTGTGATATTCAGAATATCACTTGTGATTTTCATGTTACAAAACATTTGTTGAAAATCACTTGTGATATTCAGAATATTACTTGTGATATTCAGAATATCACTTGTGATATTCAGAATATTACTTGCGATTCTCATGTTACAAAACATTTGTTGAAAATCACTTGTGATATTCAAACACACAATGGTGTTTTAGTATCACTTGTTCAGAATAGTTTTAGTATCGTCGTTTGTTTAGTTTGCGTTAGTTAGTGGTCTGATTTGTTGTTTAGG
>LBNU01035335.1:45031-72613 GCA_014162995.1 Artemisia annua
CCTCGATGGGTGCTTGGAGAAGCTCACTCATAGGAAGATCTGCCATGACGACAAAACGAGAAGAAACAGTACGAATCGAAGATTCGACTGCGGGGGCAGAACGTCTACGTCGTGTCCGAGGAATTCTAACAAGCTCACGAAATGGGCTCGTAGACCTGGAAGAACGAGTGCGCATGCACTAGAAAAACGAAACCAATCACAAAAGAAAACTTTGAAATCTTTTTATTTATTTAATTTTCTTTTGTTTTCTTTCTTTTAGTTAACCGATACACCAACCGAAACCTTTTTGCTATAAAAGCTAATCGGGCAACGATTGACTCACGATCATTTTTCTTTTGTTAATATTTGGGAATGGTTTACAACCGCCCTCCTTCAACGGTAGACGGAGGACGTATATTATTTTTGTGGTATTTTTGTTGAATACTCGGTGACGAGTATTCTTTTTCTTTTTCTTATATATATATTAGAAACAAAGAGAAAATATTTTTGTGTTTTTTATGTTTNTACGTCGTCTTCGAGGAATTTTAACAAGCTCACAAAATGGGCTCGTAGACCTAGAAGAACGAGTGCGCATGCACTAGAAAAACAAAACCAATGAGGAGAGAAAATTTGAAATCTTTTTATTTATTTATCTTTTTCTTTTGTTTTCTTTCTTTTAGTTAACCGATACACCAACCGAAACCTTTTTGCTATAAAAGCTAATCGGGCAACGATTGACTCACGATCATTTTTCTTTTGTTATTATTTGGGAATGGTTTACAACCTCCCTCCTTCAACGGAAGACGGAGGATGTATATTATTTTTTTGGTATTTTTGTTGAATACTTGGTGACAAGTATTCTTTTTCTTTTTCTTATATATATATTAGAAACAAAAAGAAAATATTTTTGTGTTTTTTATGTTTTTGAAAGATGAAAATACGATATATACGGTAAATATACAAGGGATAGATGATATACACAAGTTGTGTTTCAAAAACACGATACTACAAAACGTTCAAGACACGCGACACGCCTCCCCGGCAGCGGCGCCAAATTTTGATTGGCCCAAGAACAGTCAACAAAAGTCAACCAAGTAATTGGTCAACTAAAGTCAAGCCATTTAAGGGCTCAATGCACCAAGGAGAGTATAGGAATTCCCCGGGTCGTTTAAATCACGACGAGGTGTGAATTGTATCGAAAACGATAATGAGATCAAGTGATTATGAAACGATGATTGGAAAGAGAGGTTGATTGAAATTAAACTACGAGATTATAAATGAAAGTGATAAAAAAACACTACAAACGATTACTAGAAAATTGGAAACGTTTACGAATCTAAAAATATACGTATACGTTTAATTAAACGTACACGTATGAAAATAAAAGTGAAAATGAAAATCTAAAAACACCTAGATGATGAAAAACGTATTTTTACAATCTAAATGATAAGAGAAAATTTTAAGAAAAAGAAAAATATTTTTTTAGACTTTTTAATTATTTAATATTAATTAATTACTAATTACTAATTAAACTAAGTTGAATTAAAATAAATACTAAACTAATTTATAAAATTACCAAACTTTTCTAAAACTATTTAACAATTACAGAAGTCTTAAAAAATTTTAAAAAGTCCCTAAACTTCATAAATAAACTCTTTTAGATTTAATTTACTTAATTATCAATTAAAAACTAATTAACTAAATTAATTAAGAAAAATAGCAAATGAACAGTAACAATGAGAAAACTATTTTCTAAAAATTATATATGATTAATAAAAGCTAGAAAAAATATAAAAAGAAGCTAGAGATTAAAATTAAACACTAAATGATTTTCTTTTTGATTTTTCAATTAAAACTAATTAAACTACTTTTAATTACTAGAATTACCAAATGAAAAGATAAAATTATGAAAATTTTTACACAAACACTATTTAATACCAGGAACCTAGGAAAAATGTGAAAACTACTAAGTGTTTAATAAAAAAATAGAAAATAAATTAAAATAGATAAATCCTATTAAATAGAAGCTATCACTAATATTAAAATTGATGATTTTTTATTTTTCTTTTTACCAAGCTATTAAACAACTGAAAAAATGAAACTTTTGTAAAACCAACTTTCCTAGAACTCAGAAACAAGCTAAATGGAGGCTTATGTTTGTGGCAGTGAGCTTTTAGTGAGAATATGAGGATGCACAAGCTCTCAATAAGCTAAACTACTGAACCAAAGACCACAATAAGCTTGGAATTTACAAGTTCACCCTGTGGATTTTCCAAAAAGCCCACAAGCTCAGTGAAAATTTATCTAATGGACAGGAAAAAGAACTTGCTAAGATGGCTAGAAGCTCACTGAATGTATACTCACACAGTGCAAGCTTATAAGTGTAAAAGCTTACAAGAGATTGTAATAAGCAGAGGATTCAATGCATAAGGTACAATAAACCTTAAATCAGAAAGTTAAGCTCAAATCTCACAACTCACAAGCTTATGCAACTGGAAAATGCCAATCAGAGGTGAACTTATGAATTATTTGAGATTAGTGAAATAGGCAGCTGGTTCAAATAAGCACAAGAACTTATATTCAAAAGCAAAAGCTAACAAGAACAATATCAAGCATCACTTAACAATCTAGCATCAACAATTAGCAGCCTAGAATCAAACAGGAACCATAAATTCAACAAGCTCAACTAAACTGAGTTGCACTAGCAGAATAAGGGTCCAAATGGGCAACTAGAAAGGCCAAAATAAGTTAGACAAATAGCAAATAAGGAAAACCCAATAATACAGATAACAAAACAACCTAGGTGACTCCCCAGAACAACAATTAACACATTCTAACACTAACTAAGGAACAATCTATGGACACTCAAAGTTTGTCCAAAACTGGGATGCAGGGGAGGTTTGCAGAAAACAAGCCAAATCATAAGCCCAAATAAGCACTTAGATCATCTTATAAAAAATCACCAAAAATCACTAATGCACATTAGCAACCAAATAACAATGTCTCAAAAGCATAAGGTCAGAAACCAAATATTAAGATCACCACAAAAATCACAAGTTAAATCAAAAAAAATTTTCTGCAAACTTTTGACTTTTGAAATGGCACTACTAGTTTGACTTATGTGAGTATGATGTATCAAGGTACAATAACACTAAATTAAGCTAACTTGAACACTAATTAACTAATATGATAGACTATGCAACTAATAATCCTAACAGTGAGACTTAATGAGAAATTTAGAGTGGATTTTGACTTTTTTAAGTAAGACCAATGAATTTATTGACTGATATGACCTAATAGCATCTAAAGTGACATGCAACAACAATGCACAGATAATCAAATAAGCCTTTTACTCTTAGAACAAGCTTATACAAGCTCTTATAGCTTGCTGTGAGCTTAATAGATAGTAAATCACAGTTCCAATTCACAAAGGCTCACTGGTCAACTAAAGTCAACGATTCAGAACATTGAAGGAATGATGGTTTGATCTGTGGTTCTGAGGTTCCAGAGGTGTTGCTTGAGCCTATTAAAGATAGGCCTTGTGTGTTTTTTACCCTATGTCAGTTAGGGTATGCAATTTGTAAGTTCTCGTTTTAGATTTTCTACCTTAGTTTACTTATCTGCTTGTGTAGTGTAAACCTTAGTGGTATCTGCTTATCTGCTATTAGTTTCTGCTTATTTGTGTTTATTTTAGTAGATTACAGCTTAACTTGTGCTTATTATGCTTCTTTATGTTCTAGTTAACTTTCATGATTCACTGCCTAGAATTAGCCTACACTGCATTCTGATGTGCTTGTTGTTCTGTGATGTTTTGGTTTGTTCAATTAGTTTTAATATCAACTAGGTAGTGTGTTTCAAGCATTAGATCAGTAGGACTAAGGTAATATATAGAAGTTGTAGTGTTATCCTAAGTTTAAAGGGGTGTTTGGCTTAGTATGGTTTAAGGTGATTGATTGTGTTTCAGTAGCCTTAATTGGTTCAAACATCACACGTAGGGTAATACTAGAATAACTAAGGCATAAATTCAGTAGGTTCTTAAGAAAAAGTCAAAATTAGCATATTACCTTGATTTTTTGTTGATTTAGCTGAACTATGGCTGCTATAGTAGTGTATTAGGTGCAAATTAGTGTAACCAAGGATAATTAGGACTCATACAAGCTTAATATATCAGGTATAACTAGATTTCATCAGTGTCATCTCATAAAAGTCAAAGTTCTTTAGCATGATAAAAAGTCAAATCTGTCAATGTTTTTTTTTATTACTAGTTTTGGTCAGCTGAACTAGGGGCAAATTGGAGTTCAATGGGTAGGTTAGAATTAGGGCTTTTGCATTTTTTATGTTCTCTGGTTGGTCATCTTTCTTTTGCCCCCTTTACATTTCATTTTTGAGCTTATTAGAGTACTTATTTTTAAGCCCAAAGTTGGACATAAACTGGAATTTGCCCTGCTTCTCAGACTTGAGCCAATATTCACAAGCACTTATCTGATAATCTAGTGAACCTTTTAGTGAGATTATTAGGGCAAAACTTAGTCAAGCAAGCTGACTTTAGGCTTCTACAGTTGTTTTCCCATTTAGAGCTTATTGAGACTGCTTATTTGTGCTTTCTAGTTTGTCCCATTTAGTGATATTAGCTGAATTTTCTTGTTGTATGCATTTGGTATTAATTGCTTGTGTTCTTGATTCTTGATTGGCCCAGAAACAGTCAACAAAAGTCAACCAAAGAATTGGTCAACTAAAGTCAAACTATAAAAGGCACAATGCACCAAGGAGAGTATAGGAATTCCCCGGGTCGTTTAAATCCCGACGAGGTGTGAATTGTATCGAAAACGATAATGAGATCAAGTGATTATGAAACGATGATTGGAAAGAGAGATTGATTGAAATTAAACTACGAGATTATAAATGAAAGTGATAAACAAACACTACAAACGATTACTAAAAATCTGGAAACGTATACAAATCTAAAAATGTACGTTACGTTTAATTAAAACGTCCGCGTACGAAAATAAAAGTGAAAATAGAAATCTACAAACACCTAGATGATGAAAAACATATTTTTACAATCTAAATGATAAAAGAAAATTTTAAGGAAAAGAAAAATATTTTTTTTAGACTTTTTAATTAATTAATATTAATTAATTACTAATTACTAATTAAACTAAATTAAATTAAAATAAATACTAAACTAATTTATAAAATTACCAAACTTTTTCTAAAACTATTTAACAATTACAAAAGTCCTAAAAAATTATAAAAAGTCCCTAAACTTTATAAATAAACTCTTTTAGATTTAATTTACTTAATTATCAATTAAAAACTAATTAACTAAATTAATTAAGAAAAATAGCAAAGGAACAGTAACAATGAGAAAACTATTTTCTAAAAATACTAAATGATTAATAAAAGCTAGAAAAAATATAAAAAGAAGCTAGAGATTAAAATTAAACACTAAATGATTTTCTTTTTGATTTTTCAATTAAAACTAATTAAACTACTTTTAATTACTAGAATTACCAAATGAAAAGATAAAATTATGAAAATTTTTACACAAACACTATTTAATACCAGGGACCTAGGAAAAATGTGAAAACTACTAAGTGTTTAATAAAAAAATAGAAAATAAATTAAAATAGATAAATCCTATTAAATAGAAGCTATCACTAATATTAAAATTGATGATTTTTGATTTTTCTTTTTACCAAGCTATTAAACAACTGAAAAAATGAAACTTTTGTAAAACCAACTTTCCTAGAACTCAGAAACAAGCTAAATGGAGGCTTATGTTTGTGGCAGTGAGCTTTTAGTGAGATTATGAGGATGCACAAGCTCTCAATAAGCTAAACTACTGAACCAAAGACCACAATAAGCTTGGAATTTACAAGTTCACCCTGTGGGCTTTCCAAAAAGCCCACAAGCTCAGTGAGAATTTATCTAATGGACAGGAAAAAGAACTTGCTAAGATGGCTAGAAACTCACTGAATGCATACTCACACAGTGCAAGCTTATAAGTGTAAAAGCTTACAAGAGATTGTAATAAGCAGAGGATTCAATGCATAAGGTACAATAAACCTTAAATCAGAAAGTTAAGCTCAAATCTCACAACTCACAAGCTTATGCAACTTGAAAATGCCAATCAGAGGTGAACTTATGAATTATTTGAGATTAGTGAAACAGGCAGCTGGTTCAAATAAGCACAAGAACTTATATCCAAAGGCAAAAGCTAATCAAGAACAATAACAAGCATCACTTAACACTCTAGCATCAATAATTAGCAACATAGAATCAAACAGGAACCATAAATTCAACAAGCTCAACTAAACTGAGTTGCACTAGCAGAATAAGGGTCCAAATGGGCAACTAGAAAGGCCAAAATAAGTTAGACAATAAGCAAATAAGGAAAACCCAATAATACAGATAACAAAACAACCTAGGTGACTCCCCAGAACAACAATTAACACATTCTAACACTAACTAAGGAACAATCTATGGACACTCAAAGTTTGTCCAAAACTGGGATGCAGGGGAGGTTTGCAGAAAACAAGCCAAATCATAAGCCCAAATAAGCACTTAGATCATCTTATAAAAAATCACCAAAAATCACTAATGCATATTAGCAACCAAATAACAATGTCTCAAAAGCATAAGGTCAGAAACCAAATATTAAGATCACCACAAAAATCACAAGTTAAATCAAAAAAATTTTTCTGCAAACTTTTGACTTTTGAAATGGCACTACTAGTTTGACTTATGTGAGTTTCTACTGGATCCTACTGACTAATCTTGATGTATCAAGGTACAATAACACTAAATTAAGCTAACTTGAACACTAATTAACTAATATGATAGACTATGCAACTAATAATCCTAACAGTGAGACTTAATGAGAAATTTAGAGTGGATTTTGACTTTTTTAAGTAAGACCAATGAATTTATTGACTGATATGACCTAATAGCATCTAAAGTAACATGCAACAACAATGCACAGCAAAGAACACACCTTGGATCATAGAGTACAATGCTAATCCAAACACTCTTTACTAACTGAATATGATGGGATTTCAAAGCAATTGAACAATCTAAGGCAAGAGAACCATTAATGAACTTAAACTAACATCAAACAAACATGATTCAACACAGATAGAATACAGATTATAGCTAGGTAGCAAAGATAAGTAAAACACTAAAAATTTGTGAGAAAAGTGACCTTACACAAGGTCCAAACCAAGGATTGAGTAAGAACCAGATTCAAGAACACAATCCTATGCTCCCATGAGCTCTAAACCAATCTCCATAACCATTGCTACTGCTACAACTTCTTCTTCTCTCTTTTTTTAATTTTTCTACTATTTTCTTGTATTTTTTTGGTATTTTTATTTTTGAACTTAATCCGAATTTTAAGGTTACTAATAGCTTTTACAAGCTATATAAGGAGCTTATATGATCTTATCAGTCCATAACAAAAACTAATACCATCATTCAAGCTAAATTTAGATTTTGAGCAAAGTAAAGCATAAACTGAATTCAAAATAAAAACTGAAATTGATTGATGAAAATGAGTTCAAAATACAACTAGAACACTTAGAACATAACTTGTGAACTGAAAATTATACTGGAAAAGTAAAATTTATAAAAACGACATAAAATAAACTAAGTAAAAAACTAGATAGACTCCTCCTTGCATCTTTTTCTTCTTATATTGACCCATTAGGGTTTCCTTGACTTCCTTGACCTTTCCCAGCATAATTCTGAGCCGTTGGATGGCTCAGAATACATCTTGACCTTTCAATTCTCTTTTGGCGCCAAAAAGTCACAAGGGGCAGTTATATGTTTCTTGGAGAGTTTTGAGGCCAATTAATGCTTCTTGGAGGCTTATAGGGTTGGGGGGAACATAGTGTGGAGTTAGTGATGTGGAGGAGTGGAGGTGTACTGGATTCACGTGGGTGTGGGGAGGAAGACGAGTCAAATGGTTTGACTAGGAAAAAGGGGGAGAGTTATAAACGTAGGGATTTTTATAATAGATTGGGCCGGGTAAATTTAAAAGGGGAATGGGCCTGGGAATGTTGGGTTGGTTTGTTTATGGGTTTGTTTGGTTTGGATTTTTGGGTTATAAACAAAGGGTGTCCGTTTGGTTTTATGACTAACACAAGGACCATTTATGCAATTCCCCAAAAGATGAGGGACTGAATTTGCACACTTCCCAAAGTATTCACAAGGACCAATATTGCCAAACTTCCAATAAAACAAAGACCAAAATTCCATTTTTCACTTTTTAAATACCCAAGGACCATTTTTGTAAATTTCCCAAAGTTCAGGGACCTGTTTTGCCAATTGCCCAAAAATTCATTCAAGGACCATTTTTGACAACTTAAAACATTTCAAGGACCTTGAATGATAAAACTCCACATTTTAAACTCCAGGGACTATTTTGCCAAACTTAGAAAGTTGGGGGACTGAAACTGCCAATTCTGCAAACTTTGCTCGTTTTTCATTTGTTTTTAAACATTTTGCATTTGAGACACATAAGACACGATCCTTGGATATTTTCATCATTTTGATGTGATTTTGCGTGTTTTCAGATGTTTTGCGTTTCAGAATTGACCAAAAATGATGAGTGTTTGAGCACTCATCAATAAACTATTAAAGAGGGCTTTCCAAAGGGTTGTAACGTAAGGTGTAGGGATATGATAAACACGGTTTGGTTAGAATAAAGGGTATTTTAATGGTGGCGAGTTAATTATCATGATCAAATACATGCACTATACAATGTTGCTAAGCCAAGACTCGACTCAATCTTAAGTTAAAAACAAAATAACAAAAACATAAACAAACATAAAAGAAACGGGATGGTAGTCCATATGTTTTTCTACTTTTCTTTTTCTAATTTTTTTGTATTTTTCTTGATTTTTCGATTTTTTTTTTTTTTTGCATACATTCTTACCCTACCATCCAAAATAATACATCATAGGGGCCTCGGTTCTCCCCTTACACTTGAACTTTTACATAACTTTACAATTACTATTCTACTGACTCGAATTAAGATAATTGAAAAACTTGGAGTACTTTTAAAATATTTAGCACATATGGGGGTAATAATGTTGTTCTTCCCAATTACTCCATTACACTAGTACTTTGCCCATGAGTCCCAATCGTCCCAAAACAATATGTACAAGGATATGACTCGACATAGCAACCATGTAATCGATTAGATAATTAACAAAGGGTTTAACACAAATGTTGTCACAATAATGCACTAAAGGTGAGTGCATACAAGGTAGGCTAAGGCGATTTGGGTGTACATTTAAGTGGGATGTAACAAATTCTCACTTTGAGTAAGATGCTCAAAGGTCGAAATGAAAAGATAGGCTCGTAGGGGTGTACTAGGGGTATCGTGTACCAAAAATGGGTACAACGCAAAGGGTGTGGGAGAATTACTTTACTTTATTAGTCAAGTACATTGGCTACATTAGTCAAGTAATTATAACAAAAATACGGGTGTAAAACAAGGGGTTAATCCTAATGCCTCTTATCATGTAGTAGATCTAACTACACGAATGTAGTCTCACTTGTGGATTTGAGATGGTCCTAACGCAAGTTCTAGAATCTAAGTGCTACCGGTACTCACATCATAACATCAAAGATGGATGCTTTTCCTACCAATTCTAGGGGTGAACCTCACATATTTGGGGTGGAAATTTTTTTTAGTGGTATGGTTTTGTGCTAGTCATATAATTTCCTATCCATGAGACGCTCATTAAGACCAAAGTCTCACTTCTAAATGTTGTAAAAAATTTTAAATTGGCGCTAAAATTACCCTAACAAATATTTCTCTCGGTTTTATTACAAATTTACTATCAAACAAAGAAAAATCAAGCGCAATTGTATTCTCTAAGGTGCCTTCATTTTCCCCCCTACACTTAAACCGAACATTGTCCCCAATGTTCAAATAGAAGATGTAAAAGTAAATAAAATGAAAGAATGAAATCAAATACTTCCCTGATTCGTTTGATGTGGATAGTGAGGTAACATGGTTAGATCTTCTTCCAAGAAAGATGAACGCTCAAAGCTTCCCTTCCAAAATATAAATCATCTTCTTGTCCAAAATAACCTGTTAACCTGAAAAGATAAAGGCCAACCTCTCATAAAATCGGCGGTATAATCTATAATAGGATATAATGCTTGTGGAATGAATATTTTTGCAGAATCCCTTGAGATTATAAGTTAGAGAATTAACAAAAACTTTTTACTTCCGGAAGAAAAACAAAACTTTCAAAAATTGCAGAAAATTATTGCCTGACGCCGTCAGGTTGTAATGCCTGACGCCATCAGAAATGATCTGACAGAATTCTCATGTTAAGTTTCCGGAAAAATTCTGGAAAAACTAGAGCTTACTTCCTGGAATTCCTGCAAAAATTCATTATGACTCGATACAAGCATTTGACTCAAACAAATACTAATATGTATGTTAATTTACATTGTTATGATTCATGTTCATTCGTTCTTATAAACCGATTTAGATTTCCCTTACACTTAGCTTTTGCAAAATACCTTTATATGTAGTTAAGACGAAGTTAAAAACAAAATAAAGCATTTTCACAAGTTAGTTTGAATCATGAATCAATAACAAGAAATATCATACATACGGAAACAAATAAAATCAAATAAACAAACAAATAAAACACACAAAGCTTGGGTTGCCTCCCAAGAAGCGCTTTTCTTTATTAACGAGTCTTGTAGCTAGACTCAAAGTCACCGTACCTTACGTGACTTCATCGTTGGTCTCGGTTTCTAGGTCATCCTCTTGTCCGGTTTTATAATCCGGTCCTAATTTCAAACAATCCTTGTAGAAACCGAATATCCTTTCCATGACATAGTCTACTCCCCTACGTCTATCCTCATCATTCCTATAGTAGACCGCTTGTTTAAGCTCCTTTTCAACGTTTGACAAGTGTTGGAATTGCTCTATCTTATATGGCATTTGGTAGTTCACTTCATCGGTCTCATCCTTAAATTTAACTATCCCTAAGGAAGGTTCATAAGTCATTCTAGAGACCTCAATAAACGGTTTTCCCAAGACTACTTGAGTTAAACTTGCATCGACTATTAGGCGGATATCTTCTACAATCACAAAGTGGGTGACATAGGTGAAGTTCCCTACATAAACCGGTAATCCCCTAACTCTTCCCGTGAAGTTACTAATCCATCCCTTATCGGGGAATACCCTATACCTAAGTTGATTTTTCATTATCAAGTTGTATTGGGCTCTAGTCATGACGTTTATGGGCGATATAGGGTCGATGTAAGCTTTCCACACATGCAAATGTCCAATGTTGCATGGTATGTTGAGATTAGAAGGGTCGCCCGTTTTGATAATCGGGTTACCTAGGAAGTATGGTGTCTCGGAGTCATCGAATAAATCTTTATGGTATGCCCGTTCTTCTCTAGTTGGTAACTTAGTAAAGTAGTTCTCTCCATCATCTACTTCTTCAATCTTGCTTACCCTACTGGTTTGCTATTTTTTCAATCAAAAATTGGTTGTTGTTTTTCTTTCAAAACAGGGGTGCTTGATTGCTTTTTTTGAGTCTTAAAAGGGATGTTTGGCTGATGTATTTGTTGTCCAAATAAGGGTTGTGTGATTTGCTTTATATCGTGTATAGATCTTAATGAAACTTTATATGTTTTTTACGTGTTCGAATATAATTTGCAGCATATATGTTACTGGTGCTATATACAAACATTCATGAGTTTAACTAAGCATATATGTTACTGGTGCATGTATGTTAATTGGCTATTAAATGAATGCTAATGTAATTGGTATTTGTATTATTGGATCTCTCTAGCAAATTAATTACTTGTATGCTTTTTGTTCACGGTGAGTTCGTTTTTAACGACAACGTACAAGTGCCAGTTCACCGGAACAATAACAGCTTAGAGCTGATATTTCAGTTAAGAATGAATTTGGCAAAGGAGATAACTATAGTGGACCAGTAATGATAACCTTAACCTAAGGTAAGTGATCGTAGTCGACGAAAAATGCTACCCATGTTATAGTATCATTTTCATCCAAAAGGTTCTTTGTATTATTGTTGTTCTCTTTTGTTTTTTAAATGTTTTCATTTATTTGGTGCGACCTGACATAGTTGTTATATACATTGAAGTTTTGTTCATGGAAAACAATTAATAAAAAAGTATTTGGTGGATGTGGTAGTTTTCCATAGGATTTTATATTGTTGTTTGGTTGGGAATGATTATACAAGTTTGTATTTGCGTAATCAGGTGTGACTTTTTCATATAGATGTTTAAAAATAAGTTGTGCACATATGTGTTTGTCATTTAAAAAGTTTGTGCATATATGTTATAATAAAAACAAAGTCAATTTACTAATCTTTGTTTTTTGATTTACTCATGTTTTGCAGATGGTTGTATCAGGTTGCTATTAAAGTTATTAAAAAGTTACTGATGATAATATGGCAAGTCGCAACTGACGTAGATGGCGAATATAATGAAGGAATTATAAATTTTTAGAAGGCATGCACATATGTTCTTGGAAGAGTGCACACATGTTCTTAGAAGAGTGCACATGTGTTTTTGAATGACGTCATTTGTATTTTGATCGAATTTCATTTGATATCAAACTTTTTGTGTATACTATTTATCTTTTTGGTTTGTTTATAATTTAGAGGTAACATGTATATGATTATGTTTTTTGTTATAACTTTCGAAGATTAAAGAATGTATACTAGAAACATATGTGTAATACCATTTTAAGCAAAATAAGTTTGATATCTAAACAATTGTAGGTAAAAAAACATATGTAAAGTTACAATATATAAAAAGGAAAAAAAAAAAAAAAAAAAAAGAAAAAGAAAAACACACATGCACCTCATTTTTTCAGAAAAACATGTATGCTAGCCAAAAAAAATAATAATAATAAAAAAATAAAAAACTAAAAAAATCAAGGAATTTAAAAACGTTTTTTATAAAAAAATTCAAAAATAAAAATAAAAATGTATTTTACTATTATGCCCTTTTGAATTTAATAAAAAGATTTAAAAATACAAAATTCTCATTGGTCCAAAGTGGTTCTGTAGAGTTCTGTACAAAATAATGGTTCTGCATTGAACGTGCCCCTATATATATATATATATATATATATATATATATATATATATATATATATATATATATATATATATATATATATATATATATATATATATATATATATATATATATATAATGAGACTTTCTTGCGAAAACCACTTTATCCGCAAGAACTGTGAGAACTACTTTTAGGCCCTTAGATGAAAAGATTAATGGCTAAGATGATGTGTGGCATTATTGTAATAAAATAAAACTGAATATTAATTTTATAAAATAGCAAAAGGGTATTCAAGGAACTTCATGTTAATGATTTTCAAAAACTGCCCCTATTAATTAGGTACATATCTCTCTTTTATTCCGGATCTCATTCCTCTTTCTTCTTCTATTTTATTTTACCTAATCATTTATGCTTTCTCTCTAAAAAAGTAAATCGCCTCTCAATTAAATATTGGTGATGATTAAGATGAGTGATCTAAAAAATCGTTTTCATCTGTGTTAAAAAACAAATCCCATTANACGGTACGGTACCGGTACCGGTACCGTGCTCATCCCTAAGTTTAGGAGACTTTCTTTTCTGGAGACATGAGAAAATTAGTACCAAAAAAGTCAAAACATTTGAAAGGTGTATATTTTAATCTAAAACATAACCAAAACGAAGTAAATCAGTTTTTTCTCTTCACAACTCCACCAAAAACACAATTAGCTAGTAAGGACCACAAAAATGACCACAAATATATATATATATATATATATATATATATATATATATATATATATATATATATATATATATATATATATATATAGTGAGACTTTCTTGCGAGAACCACTTTATCCGCAAGAACTGCGAGAACTACTTTTAGGCCCTTAGATGAAAAGATTAATGGCTAAGATGATGTGTGGCATTATTGTAATAAAATAAATCTGAATATTAATTTTATTAAATAGCAAAAGGGTATTCAAGGAACTTCATGTTAATGATTTTCAAAAACTGCCCCTATTAATTAGGTACGTATCTCTCTTTTATTCCGGATCTCATTCCTCTTTCTTCTTCTATTTTATTTTACCTAATCATTTATGCTTTCTCTCTAAGAAAGTAAATCGCCTCTCAATTAAATATTGGTGATGATTAAGATGAGTGATCTAAAAAATCGTTTTCATCTGTGTTAAAAAACAAATCCCAGTACAAAAGCTACATATCCAATCTACTATCATCATCAATTAATTATTTACATGTATCGTAATCTTCCGGATCTACAAATATTGGATTAAGATGACGGAGATTTTTTGTATATTGATCATTGATTCGTCTTTATCTCGGGTAAGTGTTGCGTGTTCTTCTTTTTCGTTTCTTGTAAAGATCAATGATGGGTTGTGATTAAAACTGAGCCTTGTTAATGTAAGGAGATGGGTTTAACGGATCTGATATCGTATGAGTTTATCATATTTTTTTATGTTATTTCGAGCCTTGTTAATGTAAGGAGATGGGTTTATTACTGACGTGTATTGTTGATTGTGAGAAAAATGGTTTTCGAAATATTGGGTTCGGTTTGAGAAAAACTAGATCTGAAAAAAATAGAGATGACATAAATCGTTGGTTGTTGTTTGAGTAGATGAGTAGGTTTGTTTTTTTTGATAACATGATAATAATATTATTGTTGGTGGAGGAAGGGTAGATCTCACAATCTGAATAACTTCGTGATACTTGTACAAGTTCAAAACTGAGCTTTGACCTTTGGTTAATTGAAATATCATAAAATTGCTAGCATTCTTGGCCCTGTATAAGTGAAAGCCATATATTCATAATCTAAATAACTTTGTTCCTTGATTCTATATTCTTGCCACTGTATAAGTGAAAGGCATGTATTAATTGTTTTCTATTCGAGTATTTTTTTTAGTTTGTAAGTTAAAAAATGATTAAAACATGTATGTTCAAAATATACATGTTCAAAACATATATGTGAGGCTTTCTTAAAACATGTATGTTCAAAACATACATGTATGCTTAAAACATGTATGTTCAAAACATATATGTTTTAATTAGTGTGATACTAATGAAAACCATATATGTTTGAGAACATGATTTTTTGAACATGTATGTTCAAAACATGTATGTTCAAAACAGGTCTGTTTAAAAAATGATTGCCTATAAACATGTATGTTTTAAAAATATGATTAAAAAGTTCATTCCTATTTAGTTGAGGTTTAATTGTTTTCTGGTATGTTAGTTCTAGATTAATGAAGATGATGATAGCTATGAAGATCTCGAAGTGGATGCACACATAGATACATGATGATAATATGATTATTGAAGGCGCGCATATATGTTCGACTTCTAAAAATGTTTATAACAATGAGTTGCACATATGTCCGTTTGTGTTAAATATTATTAGTGCATACATGTATAGATCGATTAGATTCAAGTATTTTTTTTTTCTTTTTAGAAATTTGTATTTGAATTGTATTTCAATCGATATCGACTTTTGTGTTTAGCATATATGTTCTTGGTTTGTTATAAATTCACCTTATTAAAAAAAAAATACATATTCACTTTACGATTTGAAAAACATGCATGTTGTAAAAATTATTGCAAAAGCTAAAATATAATAATAATAATAATAATAATTCGTAAAAACACATATGCACTAATAGTTTTAAAAACAAAGCATGCGGGAAAAAAAAAATCCGAAAATTAAGTGTTTTAAATAAACGGAATTTTATTAAAAAAATAAAAATAAAATAAAAAAATGTCATTTACTATTATGCCCTTATGAATTTATTAAAAATCTTTAATATTTTAAAGAACCTCATTGGTCTAGAAGGGTTCTCGCAGTTCTCGCGGATAAGGAGGTTCTCGCAAGAAAGGGACCTTATATATATATATATATATATATATATAAGGTCCCTTTCTTGCGAGAACCTCCTTATCCGCGAGAACTGCGAGAACCCTTCTAGACCAATGAGGTTCTTTAAAATATTAANTATGTATATATATATATATATATATATATATATATATATATATATATATATATATATATATATATATATATATATATAAAAAAAAAAATATATATATATAAAAGAAAAAAATATATATATATATATATATATATATATATATATATATATATATATATATATATATATATATATATATATATATATATATATATATATATATATATATATATAAAGTAAACTAAAAAAAATCCTTTTAAGGTACCAAGGCAATAACCAAACCCCTATCAAAATCATCCAAAATTTCACTCGCGAAAACAAACAAGAAAAATCTACATTCCCAACAAGACAGTTTGTCTTTTACTCGATACTTTGCAATAATTTAGAGGCAACAATATATATGGTTTTTGTACGTGCATTTTGATTAGCATTATATGATTATTGTGACTTGTTAATAAAGAAAATAAAAAAATTATTATGCTTACAAAAAAGTAAATCGATGTTCATACTTTGATTAAAGTTTCATATTACAATATATAGATTTAAGATCAGAACCTACATATTAAAGGATTAATCTCCACCCATCTTTATTTAATCTAATGGATGAGATTAATCCCAACAATTTAAAAAACTCACTTTAATTTTTTTTTTCCAAATATTAATATATTTCAAACCGATAATCGTTAAGAGAAAAAAATATACCGTTACGACGAGCATTTAATTATCTTTATATAGATGGGCACTTTGATATACTTTCGAAAAAATTATTTTTTTTCGTGTTTTTCACGTTTTTTTACGCTTTTTTCGTTACTGAAATTTGCATAAAAAAATCGTATGTGATTTAACACTAATATCATATGTGATATTACATATCACATGTAATATTACATATCATATGTGATTTAACACTAATATCACATGTGATATTACATATCATATATAATTTAACACTAATATCACATGCGATTTTTTCATGAAAATTTCAGTAACGAAAAAAAAAAAACGTGAAAAACTAGAAAAAAACGTGAAAAAAATGTTTTTTTTTTCCCGAAAATATATCAAAGTACCCGTCTATAAAAAGATAATGAAATGCTCGCCGCTATGGTGTAATTATTTACGCTTAACGATTAACAGTTTAAAAGATATTTAAAATAGATAAAATATTAAAATGCTTTTAATTTCAACTATTGATTTATTTTTAGATGAATGGTGAAGATGAGTCTCTTGGTATGTAAGAAAAGTTCGGTATTTAAAATAACTCTCCTCCAATATATATATAACGTGACAATTGTTATAATCGCAACTCGAACACGTCATGTTTATTAGTCATGTCAAAAAACATAACTTTAAATAAGATTTGCATAACAATATACCCGTTTATTAAATATATAACATGTTCCCAAAGTTAATTAGTTAGTTGATGAGTCAACTTTTTTTAATTCATAAAATGACATAATGTTATTGCGAATATATTTAAACTAAATGGTATTAGTTCAATTGGTAGAGCGTACTTGAGTCAATAGACTTGGGTTCGAATCCTATCCTTGGCATTTGTTTCAGATAGGTACCCGTCTTCGCAAAACCTATGGGCACACTGGAGAGACTTTGTGGAATAAGAGTTCGGGGGTCGAGTCTCGGCTCGTCTCACTCCAGGTGGTGCTCCTCTGGGCAAGGAGAGTTGCCGGAGTTATTCCTTGTAGGATGAACAATGGCTGGTGCCAAAAGACATCCGAAATCAGAATGTTCCCGCCAATCTACACTTTTTTGTTGAATATTATGTTTTAATGATGATAAATATATAACTTGTAATATGTAACATAAAGTGCGGAAGTTACTCGCAACCACATATTCCACAACAGATCTCGTCTTCAATGTCTTGAGTCTTCTCATGTTTCAACAAATGTTCAAATATATTTGTTATGTTTCATTATGATCAAAACATCTAAAAAATCATTGAGAATGTTTAAATATATTTTGGTGTCATTGAGCTATTGAGGATTACATTTTCAAATTTACAAACTAGGATCAAAGTTGCATTTATTTCATATATTGCATAAAACGCTTTCATCATTTAATGAACTCTCTTGCTTCATTTTATAAAATGCATCTTAAACACTTGTATCATTTCTATAAAAACTCTTTAAATGATTTATAAAAATAAATTTGGCAACTAGCAAAAAAATCTTTCAATTTACGAATTGATTCAAATCTCACCTTTTATTGAAAGATGGATTAACCATAATTGTAATAATCCAAAACAAAAGAGGAAGACACTAGAAAAAAAAATCAAACCTTTCATAATCCATGTTTAGCTATTGAGTGTTTAACACTTTAGGAATGGATCAAACATGATTTCTTCTAACTTTTCTTCAGCTATCTTGATTGAAAACAATGCAAACAAAAGTTGAAAGACAACTTAAACGGCTATAAAATTTTGATCAAAACTGGTGTCCCACGGATCCAAAACAGGGGACAGATCCCTACACAGATCCGTGGATCCACGTGGTGTTGAAAGGGTTTTGCTTGCTTGTTTAAGTAACTCATTTGGTCACCATTCAAACCAAACTTTTGTAATATAAAACACACATTCTAAAGTCTTCAAAACATTATTAACCTTTGATAATAATATTTCTAACTCTCATTTGCTGAAAGCATATTATCACATGAAGATCAATCGAAACAAGCTTAGACTTTTTGTCATCTTCATCCATTGAAAGCACATTAGCATATGAAGTTCCACCACAACAAGATTAGAGCCTTTGTCATATTTATCCGTTGAAAGCTTCTTATCAAGAGAAGATCAACTATATCAAGCTTAGAGTTCTTGATGTCTAGATTAGTTATTCATATCTATTAGACAACCATATCGTGTATCACCATTATACAACACCTTGTATCACCACCATACAACATCTTGTATCACCTATCATATTTCAAACTAGAGGTTAGATAGATTTGTGTTTGAGCCTTAAAACACAAATGTTATAGGTTTAGTGTGTTTAGGCCTTAAAACACAAAAGTGATAAGTTTGTTGGAATTAGGCCATAAAATACAACAGGTTTGGTTATACTCTAAGAAGAACTCGATATCTAGCTTAGTATCGGTAAACTTGTAAGTGACATTGTAGGGTTTTCTCTACCGAGAATGGAGCTTGTTGAATTGGTGAAGGAACTCTTGAGTAAGAAACTGATGGAGGGGAGTAGGGCGAAGAGGAGATTCGTACCGAACCCCTATAAATCATTGTGTCCAGTTTGATGTTGCTTTTACTGCCAGTTTGATGTCACTTTTACTTATTGTCTTGTGTTTATACTTACATTGTGTTGATACGTTCTCTTTTAATCTCCCTATTATTAGTTGTAAATGGAGGAATTAGGCTACCGCGCGTTACAAGTGGGCTAGTTTAAGTCTAACAAAAAATTTGGTATAAACTAATAAGATCGATAACAAACAAAAATAAGGTTAGAAACAATATTGATATATAACACATTGTGTCAATTGACATCAATATACAAAAAAAAGGAGACATAATTCCATACACTCATGTTGATGACGTGTAAAACGGACAGCAGGCCTACTGGGCCTGGACTGTATTATGCACACGGGCCTAGACTATTTAATCCAAACTGGGCTTGGACCGCACCACGCATAATTGGGCTCCGGCCCTACAAACAAACTGGACTCCGACCCACAAACCAACAGACCCAGACATAACCTAAGCCCAAGCCACAAGCAAGGCACAGTCCGAGTATGCAAGGACATATACGGACAATTTGAGCGCCGCTCCCGAAGCACGCTCACGGACCGGAAAATGATCCTCGTCCGCAAAACATCGATTAAGCTGCGGACCCTTGCCTGACAAGGGCCCCATCTCGGCCACTACAGCAATATGCGAAATACTAGGAAACCCTAGCATTTCCACCACCTATAAAAGAAAACCTCGACACACACTTTTGAGGTATGACTTTCTCACTCATCCCAACAAGCATACATCTCTCTGACAACATGAGTACTTACTCTCACGCCGGAGCTTAATCGTGGGGTCCGTCCCCACGGTAAGACTAACGGTTTACTCTTATTTGTGCAGGGAATGAATCTATTACTTGGATTAGTGCATTCACCACTCAACGAATGATCCATCAAGATCGGCCCAGCACGGACTAAGCCCAATCTTAACCCAACAACACTTTTTGCACTAACACATGTATATATAACATTTACTAAAAAGGAATATATTTAGCATACCATACAAATGATTATACATTGAAAGATTTGTAAATAAAAAATGTTTCACCAACACTTCTAAAAATATGTACAAATACTTTATGATTGATCTTGACTGAAAATCGCATCCACATTAAATGCAATCGACCTGTACAACTTGATTGCCAACCATTCCCGAGCCAGTATTTTGTTAGTGCTTTGAACGTGGTTTGATGTTAAGCAATACATTCATATGTCATACCCAAAGAACACAACCATAAATGCAAGTAACCACCATGACTAAATGAGAAGGTGGATCATATCTGATGAACTCAAATAAGTACATATTATTATCATCATTTATCCTATTTATTTGACTTGTTTTACTATATTATTTATGAGAATCGGTACTTTAATGTTTACTTTAGTAATTCTCAGGTTAAAACGAGCAATAGGTGAAACTTGGCGATTTTAGACTAATTATGGAGCAAAACAAGCGAGATGTCAAATGTCTACTGAAATCCAGAAGATGCGCCGTATCTTTCTCAACAGATACGCCGCAATATCATACTTAGATGAATTCGAAGACCATTGCCTGACTTTGAAGAATGCGCCGCATGTAATTCTATCATGCGCCACATATGAAACTTTGTTCAAAGAAGAAGATCAAGCTTGTTCTACTCCAGATATGCGGCATTACACTTCTGACATACGGCGTATCACAATCAAGACTTCACCAGATACAATCCAAGATACTGAAGGACATGCGCCGGATACAAGAATCAAGATACGCCGCATCTGAAGGCGGTGTACGAATATTTCAGAATATATTGATCTTAGACCCCACACGAAGTTAAGTTAATGCGCCACATCTATTTACTCAATGCGCCGCATCGAGCCCTCAGACAGAAACTATAAATACCCTAAGACCTAGACGAATTTTTTGTGCAACATAACCCTAAGGAGCCGAATTCAGTCGAAGAAGCAACACAAGACACACCCCAAACGAAGATATTAGAGCTGTAAGAAGGTTGTGAATGTGTTTAATTCATTAAGTAGTTTTGTTTTATTGTAATAGTACGCTTTAATTCATCAGGATTGATGGGCTTGTGGCCACCATAATGCTCTCCTTAAAATTGCTTTCCCATCAATTAAAGTCTATATGATGATGTTTTTGGTGACTTATATTAGTGCTTTGATAACCTCTGTGTATAGCTAAGTCTTGCTTGGGCTGCCATACCCCTTCCTCGCCTATTTAGCTGACGTCTTTGGATAAATAGGATAGACATAAGTGATCATTAAGGGTTTACTCGCCGATATAATGAGATCTAACGAGACAAATAAGATTACGATACGCTTCATATAGAACTAGCAATAAAACAAGTGACAAGCTACTTAACTATTGTAACACCCCCATTTTCACGGTTCACAGCGGATTAAGGGTTGGGGTATTACTTCATGGAATCACAGTTAGAGTAATAGAAAACGACTCGAAAAGAGACGTTTATAGAAATTTAGTTATCATTCATTTTATTATCAGAGTTTTTATAGTAAAAGATATACTTTAACTATTGATGAGGTCCCAAAGTCTAAGTGTTATATTAGGTTTGAATGATAACCGGTTTGAAAATCCTCCGAGTTCAGTGCCTCCTTCCGCCATAACTCTGTAATAGTGATATACCTAGGATACATGCTTAAAAAGTCAACACTAGGTGTTGAGTGAGAATCATAGGTTTAAGTGTTAGTGAATACAAGTTCCCAGGGCTACGTTGTTACACCCATCTGGGAAAATGTTGTGTGTGTGTGTGTGTGATAATTGTGATGCATGCACAATTATCAAGTGTGAGGTGTGTTGCACTAAGCTCATGAACCACACGTTAACAATCCGGG
Organism: Artemisia annua; assembly: GCA_014162995.1. NCBI lineage: Eukaryota > Viridiplantae > Streptophyta > Magnoliopsida > Asterales > Asteraceae > Artemisia > Artemisia annua. Next base: position 67,163 of record LBNU01035335.1, read on the forward strand.
TCATGGGGGCTGCAGACCCACCATGAGGGGATGGGAAGGATAACTTTGCCAAAGTTAATCCTTCAGTGGGTTCAAATATAGTACTTATTGGTACCATCCAGAGAGATGTTAATACCAACGGGAGTTGTCAAAATCCAATAGATCTATCAACTATATTCGCGTTCACGTGGGTAAAATATCCCAAACGATTAGATTCATGAATTTTAGTTATGTAGTGGTGGCAGTTAGTTTACTCGTGCAACAACCAAAGAAAAAGACTTGTATTCGGTTTTAAGTAAAGCAAGTAGCAAGTATCCCCCTCACAGGGTTTGTAAAGCATATAGGGTGAAAAGTTTAAAAAGATGTGAGGCTACGAAAACTCACCTGGGCTTAGGGAAATCTAATTGATGCAAATAGTGACTCGGAAACTAGAATACCTTACTCACGTATCTTGATGTTGTTGTAGTTGTGGATGTATGTCAAGCTTTAGTTGTTTAGTTTAAGTTTCTTAAGTAATTATTCTTAGGGTTTTTAGGGTTTTAGATATAACACAACACTATTCGGGCCATCACAATTCAGAAGTATAAGACTCCTCACATGAAGCTCCTTACTATNAGGCTACGAAAACTCACCTGGGCTTAGGGAAATCTAATTGATGCAAATAGTGACTCGGAAACTAGAATACCTTACTCACGTATCTTGATGTTGTTGTAGTTGTGGATGTATGTCAAGCTTTAGTTGTTTAGTTTAAGTTTCTTAAGTAATTATTCTTAGGGTTTTTAGGGTTTTAGATATAACACAACACTATTCGGGCCATCACAATTCAGAAGTATAAGACTCCTCACATGAAGCTCCTTACTATTGTATTATGTTATCAACATAATACGAGGCCATCATAATTCAGAAGTTAATACTCCTCACATGAAGCTCCTTACTATTGAGTTATGTTGTTATTAGGGTTTAGTTAAATATAACACCGTTCGGGCCATCATAATTCAGAAGTATATGCAATAATCGTTTGAGGAGTCACGACACTTTAAATCGTAAACCAACAAACTCGTCAAAACGAAATATCCACATAGTACTCCTCACATGAAGCTCCCTGGTATTGTGTTATGCTTCTAACTTTAATATTTTTACTTTATACCCTTATAGTTTAATATATTTACAAAATCTACCCTATACTTATAATACTTATATTACTTAGGTTTATAACTATCTAGACTTGACATAATTAGTCCCTATACTTCTATATTTTGGAAAAATGACAGAAATAACCCTTGCACTTATAAGTTTTCTATATTTACCATTTATACCCTTAACTTTATAACTTTTGCAAAATTAGTCCTTTTAAGTTTATAACTATTTAACTTTTTATCCTAGGATTTTATAACTTTGCAAAAAGGGTCCTTATACTTATAACTTCTAAGAAATGTCAAAAATAGTCCCTAGACTTAATATTTTCAGAAAGTTACCATATATACCCCTATGCATGGAAAACTTTGCAAAACTAGTCCTAATTCCATGCAAACTATATTTTTATGAAACAAAAAGGTTTCCTAGCTTATGTTTAACTAATTTTAGCTTATCTAAGTTACCTAAACTTGCTTAGGGCTTATGGAAAGGTCTTAAATCATAAAAACATGTATTCGACTCTATTTAGGGTTTTAAAAAAAAAACTAACTAGTTCTAATGTTCAAGGCTTAGGCAAGGGTCCTAATGGGATCTATGGCATCCTATATCTATCCTAGTACTGATCTAAAGCTAAAGAAAGCAAGTATGAAAGGTTACGTGATCAAGAGAGGGTTAACGAGGGATCCTAGGGTTTTCTAGGGAAAATACGACTCGACAAGCATGCAAGGCCTATACCACTCGACTTCTAAGTTTCCTAGGACTCTTGTACTGCTACCAAGACCAGAGTATTGAAGGTAAAGAGAAGAGAAGAGGTGTGAAGGAAATGGAGAGGGGACGGGGGTATTTATACTACTCGATGGCCTTGGTGAGCAAGTAACGAGAGTAGGAGGTGTCGAGGGGGGGGGGAGGTGACTCATGCAAGCTAGTGATGACTATTAAGAGCTACCATGATGACTAATGGAAGCTATGGGTCGGTTTTAGGGTTTGTTTTGAGGTGGTAAAGCCGCGACCCAAGTAGGTGACAAGTAGGTGATGCACATACTTGCTTGCCTACTAGGGAGGTGCTTAGAGGTGCTTAAGGTGCTTAGAGGTGCATAGAGGTGATTATAGTAACTAGGTTTTAGGTTTTAGGTATAGTTCTAACCTAGTTTTACCTACAGTGAGTTTAAGGTTTTGCCTAGGTTTTAGTGTCTATGTTGGGTTCCTAAGAGTGTTTAATGACTAATACTAAGTCCTAAGGGGTTTATACTAAGTGGTGGTAACTTATGGGAAAGATTTGGGAAGGTTTGACCTAGTTTTTGGGAAGTTATAACCTAGTTATGGTTTTGTGCCTAAGGGACTTGTACCTAAGCTCTAATGGGTTGTAATAGTACCTAAGGGTCCTAAGGTATCCTAATGTTCCTAAGGTAACTCATACTTAAGCCTTGGACACTTTCAAACTAATTTAGTTAAGCATATAGGGTTTAGTAAGCACATAGGTCTAATTAGGGTTTAATTAGGGTTTATTATGGTTTTGTGGTCAGCTTAGTGTGTTAGATTGGTAAATTACTTATTGTGGTGTTGTGATGGTCTTATGCTTGACATACCAGGGGTTTATAGGATGCGAGTGTTGAGTTATTTGGCTTGTGTGGATACGTGGGCAGGTCTAGAGAGTCATGCAAGTAATAAATGCACATAAAAAGAAAAAAATTACCTGTAAAATACCTACTATGGGTATTTGTAATAGGAATGATAGTGATGAGATTTTGTGGGTTGTTACAGTCTTACCCCCTTAGAAGAAATCTCGTCCCGAGATTTAGGTGAACGTAGGAGTAGGGGAAAGAATGAGTTGAGAAAGATAAGAGGAACGAAAGGAGTTGTACAAACGGAGTAGGAATTGTTTGTACATGTGCCAGATACTTGGTCTCATTTGTTTATATCTCATTACTCGCAAGTAAAGGCGTCCCAATTCTTGTAAGCAAGAGCTTATAAATTCATGATCCATTCGATTTATAACTTTCTTCTTAAAATGAAAGAGCGTCCAAATTTATTTTAATACTGATGCAGGTTTTACTGACCAGGTTTTAATATTTATATTAGTCTCGTTTACGTAAGGTCTACCTTTATGCACTAACGGACAGTGTATCCGATCATGTGTGGTATAGCTAGTTGGTAAAGCCGAGGTCGTCCTAAGAGCTAAGTGTGTGGAAATTATCTAAGTTCGTGTCATGTTTAAAAGGGGGTTTTATGATTGAAAGATTAATTAAACTAAGAAAAGTAAATAACAAGACAAATAAAATAAATAGATGAAAGATCAATAAGAGAGAAGTAGTGTTAACCTAATTACTACTCTTGTTATCATTATGACTAGTTTTCTTAATGGTGCATCCTATCATATCGTCTGGGGATTTAATTCATTTTGAATCAGAGGGTTAAATCACCTACGTCTATCCTACACCTTGTCCTATCCAAAACTATTGTAAAGCCTTGGGTTCATCGGTACGAAAATGTAAGAGTCATTAAGTGCCTCTACTAACATGGACAAGTTTAACGAATGCGGCATGGTCATATCTTACACCCCTCTAACTCCGTTAAGTGTCTAGCATCGGTAGGTGGTCCTAGGGCTAATTCGCACGTGTATGGTGATATTGCTATCACCAAGTCACATCCCTAGCGACTTGCTTCCTAGGGTTAATTCCACAAGTCTCTAGGGAACAACCAATGCTAATCACTACGGGAACTAGAGTATTCCAAGCCTCGCTATGAAAGTATACAAACAATAGATAATAGATGCTTACAAAACTAAATCAAAATAATAACAATTTCATAACTAGGCTAACACCAAGAGGTGTTTAGCCACTCATATTCATAATTGCAGAAAAACAAGTTTGAGTTAATACAATTCTAAACATGAATCGAATACAAAACAAAGGAATAGATAAACTTATGATTAGTGTGTGAATCCTCCCTTGGAAATGACTTCTATGAGGCTTGAACTTCGTTCCTCCTATTCCCTGAGTTTCTCCCAACTTCTGTGTGGTGAAAAGTGAATGCATAAACTCGGAATTAGGGCTGGTATTTATAGGCCCGACTTTGTTACGGCGTAGCTGATCGGATTGCTACGCCGTAACCTTTGTAAATTAGTGTTACGCCATTGCTTGATCAAATGCTACGGGCATAATTGTCACAACTCGTAAATTCTGGTCATTTTCCCGAACTTTCTCAATTACTATTCATCGGTTACTATTCATCGTTTACTATTCACTAGTCACTATTCATCATTTATTTTTTTCTTTCTTGGAACTCCGTTTGTGCATTCCGAGAAACGGTTACTATCACATGACACTATTCATCCCGAGGAAGAAAAATCACTATTCATGGTCATCATTCATTTCATCGCTAAACTGGTTTACGGTATTCAAATTCGAGCAACGTTAGGTTTAGGGCTCCGATCCATGCATCATCATTAGGGACCATTTTCATCACGGACTAGAAATAGTCTACAATCATCCCGAGGGCATTGCATACTATTCCACTCGTAGGTTCCTAAAATTTACCATTTTTGCGTATATTCAACGATTACGTATATTCACATTTAAAAACATTAACACGCGATCAATAAATGGCGAACTTAACACGTCCCGACAATCCTCCCACAATGTCCCGACATTATTTCTAAGCTCATTTTAACATCACGGAGATTATAAAAAATTCATTTGGGCCCGCGTATTTGGAAATTATTATTCATATCGTAAATTGTATTTAATTACGACGTTCTTCGTAAAAAACTGAAACAATAATTATTCCGACACTCAATGCTTGTACCCAACATATTTTCATAATTTTTATGACTTTATTAGGTCCGTCTAACTCCGTTAAATTTTATTTTCTAGCAAACTCGCGTACCCCGGTAACACCTAAACTACACAATAACCAAACTAACAATCTACACAAAAGTCTTCTCTTTACTTACACACCATCACTTTTTTACTAAACCCACCCTCCCCACCTTGATTTATGGATCTTGTCCCATAAAATCTACATACACTTACATATTATTTTTTTTTTCTCTCATTATTACAATATACACTTCAAGTAAACAAGCCTAAAAAGCTCTCATCTTTTCCCTTCTCTCTACAAAATTCAGCACACAATAGATCAAGAAGAAGAAAATGATTTTTTTTCAAGTTCAAAGTGTTTATTCAAGCCTTAGTATTGATCTAGTTAGGATTTTAAATAAAAATCCCTAGGTTATTTACATATTTTCATCCAAAACTCCTCAAATCTCAATAAGGATCTACACAAATTTTCTAAATCTTTTCATACTTTCATTTTATGCTTTTTCAAGTTATATTACTG
>LBNU01035336.1:0-16553 GCA_014162995.1 Artemisia annua
CTATTCTTTTATGTAAATGTTGATGTGTGCCACACGAAATCGATTGTTAATGGTATACTTTTTTAGCTTAATTAAGTGTACATTGTAAATGTATGTTATGATATACGTTATGCAGTTTAGTTTAGCTTTTACGCTTTAGTATATGTTTATATTAGTTTACATGAATGCGTTAATAGTTATCGGGGAATGACCAAATGACAGTAGTTTATGATAGTTGGTTAAAATGTATGGAGTAGAATTATTTTTTTCGCCACCGGATTATTAGGTGGTCATAAATGTCATACTTGTATGTTAATTGATCGTAACTCTTGATGTTGATAGAGGAATTGGTATGTTTCAGTTGTGACATATAGGATTGGCAACATAGACTATCGTCACAGGGTAACTCGCACAAAATAGTGATAGAATTACACTATTGAGTATCGCCTATTGCTTGAGAATTGCAGTAACCTATGCAATGAGATAGCTGATAGAATACAGGGGAAAGCCTAGCATAAGCTGGCAAGGTTGGTCATGTGAACTATCATAGATTCTCCATATATGGGTGATTTGTGATAGTTAGAAATGTATGAAGTAAAACTGTAGCTTTTCGCCACAGGACTATTGTTTTGTATTAAGTAGGCTCTTTATGTTCATAGAAGAGTAGGTGTTTTCAGTTGTTACATGCTGGTTTGATTGAAGTTTGGTGTAGGCTGGACAACATAACCTAGCCTCACAACTCACATAAGACAGTAAGATAACTACACTATCACTTACTGCTGTAAATTGCAATGAGATAAAGTATTGGTTGATGCCTTGGAGCAACTGGTAAGGTTGCTCATTTGACCGGCCATAGGTTATGATAACAGAACAACGCTTTTGGTAGGAAACAAGGGAAAGATTTCCACGCTATTTAGATCGAAGCTAGAAAATATTAGCCTCTACGACACATACGAGTAAGTTCTTGTATTGGGAGAGATGTACATAAAACTTAGCCTATTAGGCATACACGAGCTTGTTTGTTTATTGGGCATGATGCACATCATATCTTGGGGTTTGTTGAAACATAACTAAACCTGGTTGCAACACATAGACTGTACATATCAAAATCAGACAGGGACAATTGTTTAGCCTAAGGACACATTAAGGTGCTTAATCTCATATTACTAGCTTATCAGGGTTCTCTTGATAATGACACGTGATAAGAACAATCCTGACTCTGCGGAAAACTGAAAATTTGGCAAATATTCACACACCAAATACCAGATTGTGAGACTTTAACCCCGGACCTCTTGGTTGATGACAGTAACATGCTGCCAGGCCAAAGACCCTTTGGTCTTGGATGTATTAAGACTGAAAAGTTCTTTAATCTATACCGTACAATAGAATAGCCTGTCAAGCCATACCTCTTATTCACGCTCAACCTGTATGCGTCAAAAAACAGCCGCATAACTGCATTAGACTCTTTCCACTTCAGATAAGTTATGATCAAAATATATATCTTGTTTTGTGTTTCGGTGCAAAAATATAGGCAATTGCTCTCTCAACTTTTCAAGCAAGTCTCTTTATACCAAAAACTAACATTGCATATGCATGTGCTAGCAAAAATGAACTTATTGCCAGATAACAAATCAAAAGATATTTTGGAAAAAAGTAATTAAACTGATGCCAGGAACCCCAAGTTTCTCATGCGGAATGTCCAAGTTTTTTTGGCACATAACCATGATCATGTTATACAATCTAGGGATGCCAAAAGAAACTGTCAACCGGAAAAGAAATTAGCCGCTTAACAACTAATCCTCACAAATAACTGTTGATCATGTTGTTCTTTTATACTATTTATTTACCTATAATTTTATTTTCAGCGAAGACTAAATCTTTTTGTCTGCATTTTCCTCCTTTTGCAGCTATTAGAGGCTCATCGGTTGTGTTCTATGTGGATGATGATGATTCGTGCAATTCTGATTTCTTTTCTGGGTACACAATAATTGTTCAAGGTCAATCTTATTATACCTAAGTTAGATTGCCTCCTAGTGTGAGATGCTACATATTCGTTAAAGTTCTCATATATTATAATTTGTATCTTATATAGGTGTGAAAAATGTCATCAGTGCTTGTCGAGAATGCAAAGTTAAACGACTAATATACAACAGTACTGCAGACGTAGTGTTGGACAGTTCACATGATATACATAATGGAAATGAGACGCTATTATATGCTACAAAAGTATGTCATCTGATAATTCTACCTTATTTTGAGAGATTATACATTTATACCACTTCCAAAACCTATGATCAGGTGTAATGTATTATTTCGCAAAAAAAGAAAGGCGGCTCATCATCTAAAGCTAATTACTTTCTTAAAGTATAAATCTAAAATTGGGTTTTTTCTATCTATGTTCTCTCTACTTAATGCAACATGTGTTTATGATATATGTTTTTACTTTCAGTCAAGATCTGTTCTATCCGAGCACCTTTGATGGTTCATATATTCCTACTCTTGCCTTCACAAAAAGCAATGCTTGGATAGATGAACTTGTTGAATAGTGAATATAATGATATTGCCTGTCGTTAAAACTAAAGTACTCCAAAGTCATACTTTAGGCAGAAAGGTGGAAGTTATATTTCTCTTACTAAGCTTACATGATGTATTTTATTTGTCATGACACAGTTTAGGAATGTATATAGCGAACTTAAAGCTCAAGCAGAGGCAACTGTTTTGCTTGCTAATGATACTGATGGCCTTCTTACGTGTGCTCTTCGCCCTGCCAACATTTTTGGACCAGGAGACAAGCAGCTTTTGCCATCTCTGGTCGATGTTGCAAAATCTAGCTGGGCTAAGGTGTGGAAACCTTATTGGTATTCAACTCTTTTATGTACATTTGCACCTCTGCTTTTATGTATCTGTCGGTCAAATCTGAAAATTGAGATGCAACAAATCTTTAAGTTTTGTTTACCTGGATAAACATACATTCAATTTCCGTAACTTACAAGGTTGCATTCAATGCCATAAATGGTAGTTTTTGATGCAATTGGTCATTCCATGCCATAAATGTAAGCAAACATGTTTTTTCATTCCTTCATAATGATTTTTCAAATTTGTCGTCTTAAATTAGTTTACTATATTCTCTTTTTTGGACCATGAATAGCTCATAGGATCAGTAGCTATCCACTTTTTTGTATAATTGTTTTTGTTTGTGTTTGTGCAAAGCAATGTCTTCTTGGATATTTTTATATAAGTAATAAAGTCTCTCATTCCAGTTTATTTTAGGAAGTGACGGAAGCATGTCTGACTACACATACATAGAAAATGTCGCTCATGCTCTTATCTGCGCGGAAGCTGCTTTGGGCTCTCATATGCTTATCGTGTCTGGAAAGGTAGCATATAGTAACATATTCTTACTCTTGCAAGCACCTTACCTTCAGTAAAATGTGTGTTTAACAATTAACCAATCTACTGTAGGTATTCTTCATCACTAATCTTGAGCCAGTGAGGTCTTGGGAGTTTTTCTTGCCCATGCTGGAGGGATTACGTTATTACAGGTAAGGAAATGTTGTCCGTGTTATAGAAAAGATTAATCACCAAACTGCAAAATGAATCATCTATGGATTTAATGCGTAAGATCATTGTCATTTCCAGTCAATGAATTCTGTTGTATATTTAAAAAAGGAAAGTAAACTCATTCTTGAGCTCAAACAAGGAAAAACCATTGAACTCATTGTTTGTGAATGCTCTACCTAACAAAACATTTGATACCTTCGCTCTTTTGTGTTAAGTTGTAGAGTGGTATTTAATAACGTTGAACTATGGTTCCAACTTTATAAGGTATTACATTTCTACCAAGTAAAAGATGTTTGGTATTGGTCGCATTATGTGATGTGCATGTTGTCATAAAACTTGCTTTTGCTATTATCTGGTTATCTCCAAGGTAAGTGTAGGTGGTTCCTGGGAACCACCTTAGAAACCCAGATCATATAGAAGCTATGTAAGGAAAAAAAAATTAGGACCTCCTTGAAATTATGTAAGGAACCACCTTGGATCTTAAAAAACTAAAAACGAAAGAAGAAGAAAAAATCCGGCCGGACTTTTCATGGGACATTGATGTTGATGAAGATGGGACTGTAAAAAAACTCTAAAAAAGAAGATGTTATAGTCTAAAAGGGTATTACACGGTAACAAAGGAGGCTAGTGTAGGTACTAGGTACAACTAATATTATTTTTAAGTAAGATAGATTGAGTACACAAGATAAATTGACAAAATGGGGTTATACAGTCAACAGATGTCCATTGTGTCAAAGTGATAATGAAGACCTGCAACATTTGTTCTTTAAATGTACTTATTCTTCTGATGTATGGAGCAAAGCTAAGGAAATGGTTGATATCAAATGTGAGAAAAGGAACTGGCATGATTTGATTAGGAGTTTTGCAGATGATTGTGTGAATAAGAACATTGGGTGGGTTGTTAGAAGATTGGTACTTGCAGCATGTGTCTTTCATTTGGCAAGAAAGAAATGGGAGGATCTTTAAAGATGTTCAAAATAGCAGTCAAGAGATTTACAATAAAGTAGTGGAAAATGTTAAGTACAAGTTATATGGGGTTACAGTGAAAGATAGTCTTACTGTAAGAAATGTGGAAGCAAAGTGGAAGGTTAAATGCAAAAGAATGGGAAGTAATGTTTGACAAGGTGTATTTGTGAAGTTTTGTGATGGACAGTGAAGTGTTTTGCAGCTGAATTTTCAGTGAATGAAGTTTGGAAAATTTTGAAGGGGTGTTTGGTTATGTGCCTTACAAGCACCTGATTCTATATTACCTTGACTATTTTGTTGTATAATAGTCAGGTATATCATATCAAACCATAACAATGGGTTGTTACTAGTACCTTGGAGTTCATTTGGTGTGACTGTACTTGCTTGAACCTCAAAGTTCTTAACTAGTTTGGCCTTGGGAGGAAACTGGTTGGCTTTGACTGTTCATGTAAGAGGTCTAATTCATTTGAATGTACCATAATGTAGGGCACCCATTGTGAAGGGTATATGGTTTTGGAGGACAGTGTATGATGAGAGGAATAACGAGGAGTGAAAGATGAACCTGCTTGGTCCTCTCAATACACTGTCACAGGAGGTATTGGTTGGTCCTCACCCAAGGAGTGTGTTCCCAATTATGTGAAGCCATTCTTGAGATGGAAATGTAGCATAATTGGCAGAGCCCTTGTGGTGGAGGGGTTATGGGTTCCTAGTGAAGCCATTAACCTTTCTTGCTATGTTTACTATGGGTGTTGGCTGAGTGATCATGGCAAGAAGGTAAGATGGAAATGTAGCTAGATGGTAGATGCTAATAAGGTGAATTGAGGTTGTTTCAAATGGCTAATACATTGTTGGTCATCATTCTGTTTTATTATAGTGGAGTTGGATAGAGTTAAGCATCATCAGATATCTCTGTAGATTTGATGTTATCTGATATATATAGAGTTGTTGTATTGATGTCTGTATAAGATTTGGGGAATGTCCAAATCTCTACTTCTATCCTTAAAATGTACATATTATTTGAAGTTTAATATAATTTTCACCTTAGCACCAAAAAAAAAAAAAAAGTAAAAAAAGTAATTTTAGATATTTTATCGGTATACATAAGGATGAACTTAAATATAGATAACTTAGTTTAGTTCTTAGTTTTATTTTTACTTTCATGACAATTAGAAAATAAAATTTGTGAATGAAAATATATAATATGATTGACTATGACAAACCTTTGTCGTTTATCATTTAAAAAACACTGAATCCATCACAACGATACCAATATTTACCTATTTTAATCATATGTTCTATAGTATACTGACCTGACCTGACCCGACCCATTAGTGAGTTTTCCCATTATCTTGGCGAACTCAAGGCACTACCTTAGATTTGAACCTAGGTCCGCCACTGATAGGAACTTCTTCAGAACTATTGTTGTACTAATATTTTTTGCTTTAGAGAGGAATATATGTTTCTGTTAACTTTGGAAATGGTACCGCTGACCTCGTATGGGAAGTTAATCTATACATGCGAGGTTCCATAAGTTAATTTTTTAAGAGTTATTCTGATGTCTAACAACCTTTCCGTAGCAAGATCTCCCCAACCCCATATCGACTGCATCTTCTATCCTAATTAACTTACCCAGATGAGTGATGACTGACATTGAGGGTTATCTTCTATGATAAGTTAATTCTGGTCATGTTCTTTATTAAATATTTGAACTTGATTCCTTGTCTTCTTTCTGTGCTCTGTGGTTTTTGTCTGATTGATTATTATGTGTACCAGAAATCCATCAATGCATGAACACTTGAATTTGTATTTCTTTTTTATGCTTCTGATGAACTTATGTAATAAATTTCAGGCCAATGGTCAAACTTCCTCCTGTGGTTGTCAGGTTGATCGTTTATCTCATTAAATGGATGCATTTGAAGACAAATTCCAGAAACATTTGTAGTTCTGTCTCAGTTCACAATATTGTCCAATTAATGTCACAATCTACAACCTATGATTGCTCTGCAGCCCAACAGCACATTGAGTATTCACCCGTTGTCTCAATAGATGTAAGTTTATTTTTTTGGAGCAGTGTGTTGAATTTTTCTATCATTCTTTGAGTCCATGCAGTGTTCTAATCCTTTTCGAATGTGTGATAAAGTTTGCTATTGTCATTCTATACTCATCGAATGTTAATTTTTTGCTTTTGATTATTGTCCAAACTCCAAAGCATTTGGTGGCTTCTTTGCATCATACACAATATTTGCTTGTGAAAGGGAATTTAAAATGTTTTGATGTTAGAGATGCTATTTTTAACTCATTGCCATTAATTCTTGATGTACAGGACGGTGTCAGGTCAACCATTGAAGCATCCTCTCATTTAGCAAAAGACTCGTCTTCCATACTTCTTGATCAACTTTATGAACAATCAAAAATTCAGCAGCTGCTAGGCGGTGGAAAAGGTAGATAGCAATATATGCGCCCAATATTTGACAATTTTTAGTTTAACCACTGCCATTTCTGTTTTTGTTTGTCAAGCTGTGGTAGTTGAGATTGATATTAGTGCCAAAAATATAGCCAACTTGAAGCACATAATCTTTTACTTTCGAGGCCTATAACCAGTATTATCTTTAAATAGATACAGGTCTATTTGAACATCTAAAAGAAGCTGACAGGCCTTTGAGAACTTGCATACGTTAAATAGAAAAAGAGTTCAATTTGTTTTGGTGTTTTTTTATTGACTTTCAAAATTAGCTACCCTTATGTGTACATAGGAGCATTTCCTATGATTTTTTTTTTCGACAAACTCAAATGAATGCATCAACATTTTACTTTAGTAACTTCTTGTGACTCGTATATCAAGTTTCTTAATATTATACTTTGAGAAAAAAATCAAGATTGGAATTCCTGAGACTACAAGTTTTATGTCTGTAAATATTTATATCCATGATTTCACTTCCCTTGTTGTCTTGTATGCAGTTGCAGAGATTTTATTATGGAGAGATGAGACGAAATCATTTGTTTGCTTTTGTGGAGTGATTTCTCTATTCTACTGGTTTTGCCTGTGTGAAAGAACAGTTGTGTCGTCTACAGCTCTACTACTGCTTCTCATAGTAATTTTTCTATATGGATATGCTCAACTATCGCACAAAGATCCTCTATTATCAACTGAAGTGTAAGTATTGACCTTTAAAAATCTTGTCAGTCACATAATTGTGTTTGAGCACAACTAACCCGTTAAGTAGAATTGGATAAGTACCTTGTTCTTTTGTAAAGGCGGCAGGTTGTATATGTAGGGTGGGTTGGCTTACTATTCAAAACATATTCGGGTTGAAATGAGTCATCGTTGTCAAAAATGGGCGCCAGGCTGACCCGCAAACACTGTTTTGTTCAATCTTTAACGTTCTGATAATAATTAACATGTGACCTGTGATTACAAAAACCTAACTATGAATAAAATGTAAATCTTGAGTAAAATGATTTGTTAGCTTGATTTTGCATTCAAAGTTAAAACTTTAGGCAATGTTCAACCCATTTGACCGGTTACCCTTCTAGCACAAATTTAGATTTGACCCATTAGATGCATTTCCAAATCGACCCCATTTATACGTACATGTGTTAAAGTTGCCATCTATTATATGTTTTATTATAGTACTTGTATTGGAATTCAGAAAACCCATTACTGATGTTTGTAGTTATCTTTTTTTTGTGAAATGCTGTAATATTGACCACCTACATTTAGATTTAGGTAGGTCCAGATTGCTGTTTAAAAGCTAAATTCTTTGATACTTGAATATAAGAATGTTTGTTTGCTACAGGTCTAAGCGCTCACCTTTTGAGGTCTCTGAAATGTGTATGAAGAGATATGTAAGAAATATAGTAAACATTTGGAATGGAGTAAGTCATATTTTTAGATCATTGGCAGGCGGAGATTGGAGTTTGTTTTTTAAGGTACTTTAGATCCTCTCTTACTATTGCGATTGTGCTTCTTTTTATGTTTCCAGGAACCTGCTAGATTTGACATAAGTTTGATTTGACCCGTCTGATATTACACATAACCCAAATTGATATATAAACATCGTCAGTTGTATCTGAAAAGTTTTGGGGGGCACTAGTTTGCTATTGGAGCTGTGAGACTTCACTTTCGAATCAAATTGAAATGCATCATTTACATGCCATAAGAATTCTTTTAATAGCTTGTGGTGGTAACTTCGACCCATATACTTATAAATGGGTTGCTTCATGTTATGAAATATCTCAACCGGGTAAATGAGTGAAGTCAAATAAGTTTCCTTACGAGGAAACAAGTGAAAGATGAATGCTTAAAACATCTTAAATCATTTCACTCAAAGAATGAGACAAGTTTGCAATCAGATTATAAAAACCAATTAGTTTAAATAAATAAAAAAGTTATTGGACAAAATATCTTTTGGGTTGACCCCTGCCCAACAGTTTTGATCAATCCGAGAATTGCCCGTTTGACCCTTTCACCAACCCGTCAGCCCAAGCACTTTGCCACCACTAGTCCTTGGTATTTGGTATAGTAAATCTTGGATCATGACATGATTTTTTCTTTTTTTCCATCGACTGCTGCAGGTGGTAGTTTTGCTCCATCTTTTCAAGTTACTTGTTGTCAACTCTTTTCCCATTTCATTGGGAATAGGTATGACTTTCTAATTGTTTTACATTTTAATCATACCATTCCTTTTTCTGATTTCTGTTTAACCTGAATGCAGCGCTGGCCTTTTCTTTTATTGTGTTCTTCGTTTATGAGCAATATGAAGAGGAAATTGATGGACTAATAGGAATTTTAAGTGAGCTCGTATGGCAGTTCATGGCATCCACGAGATCTTCGCGACCTAACACCTCGATTAGACCTTTAGCTTCAAAAGATGTTAGATAGATGTAGATAGATTGGTAAAACATTGTTGTATGGCAGACGTAGCTTCTTTATGTGCAAGTAATCTTGAAATCCTTAGAGTGAAAATTAGCAGACGTGGATAGTATTCTCAAATGGCAAAGGATCCTGTAGTTGTTAGTTTACGGTATGTATGTAGGGAAGATTGTTAGATACGGAGTAGTTAAGTTTGTTATGTATCTGAAGATAGGAATTAGAATGACAGTTGAGTTCCATTTTTTCATGGTTATTCGAAAAGGGAGGCAAGAAGAGATTATATGGTTTGCCAAAATTTTTAATCGGGCTACCAGAAAAAAAAAAAGGATTTTAGCTTTAATTGTTAAGTGGAGATGTAGTGCAAAGTAGATTTTAGCTTTAATTTTAAACAGCATTAGTTTTGTTTTTGAAAAATAACTTTTTAAAGTGAGTAAATTACATAAATGGTCACTATTAAATGGTCACTATGGTTTGTCCATTTTTTCACATTTAGTCACTGAACTTTTTTTTTTGACATACATGGTCACTGAAGTTTCAAATCGCTACAAATTCAGTCCATTTCGTTACATAAATGGTCACTGAAGTTTCAAACCACAGTGACCATTTATGTAACGAACTTGAAACCTTAATGACTGGATCTGTAACGATTTGAAACCTTAATGACTGACCTTGTCAAAAAAAAAGTTAAGTGACTAAATGTGAAAAAATGGACAAACCACAATGACCATTTATGTAATTTACTCTTTTAAAGTTAAGGCAAGTTGAATGAGCTTTATGAACAAGATGATACAAAAGTATAGAAATTTGATTTAGTTCAATTATGTATCCTTTGCAAATTCTTTTTATCGATACACTCTCTGTACTTAAACCCATATCAGTAGTTCAGTAGTTCGGTACATGCAACTTAAAGACGAATTTCATGGATTTAAATCCTGGCCCCGTGTCCTTTAACTATGGTACTACGCGATTTACATCTCTCATGTTGACCGTGAGACCGGTTGGTGGGGTGGGGTATGTTACCCTTTTTACTTAAATAAGTGTCAACATCGTTATTTTTGTTTGTTTCAAATACATCTCCACTTAACAATTACACTAAACGATAAGATGCCATTTGTAGAAAAAGTATTGATTTTAGGTTTTCTTTCTTAAACTATGTTTTAAAGCACTTATTATCAAACAGATGGAGTAAATAAATTTACATTTTAGCTATATATATATATATATATATATATATATATATATATATATATATATATATAGTGGGGATACAATGGGAAGCCCCTTAAAATGAGAAGGATGGGAAGCGATCTCAACCATTGAATCTAATTTGCAAGATCAAAAAGGCGGAGTGTCATTTTTGTTAATAATAGAAACATAAGGGGCAAAGAGTTAATAATAGAAACCTGAGGTGTTAGTATCTGATCCCCTTTTCATTTCTAACCCTAATTTCACACACATTTCTCTCCGTCACTACCGTACCACCAATCACCACCGTACCACCAGTCACGACCGCACCACCAGTCAACACCGTACCACCAGTCACGACCGCACCACCAGTCAACACCGCACCACCAGTCAACACCGCACCACCAATCACCACCGCAACACGAATCACCACCGCACCACCAATTACAACCAGTCACCACATCATCAGATCTTCAAGTGCATCATTTACTTCTTGTAAGTTCATCATGAAACCCTAAAATTGTTTATTCATTATTTTATAAAATTTATTTTGATAAATTGTGTTTTTTTAATAGATAATCTAGTGCAGTATTTGTAAGTTAATGCAGTTTTTGTATAAAGGTAATGCAGTAGTTACTTGTTAATGCAGTTTAAATACTGATGCAGTGGGTTTATATAAAGTCTAATGCAGTATATTTATTTGAATGTATGATGCAACTGATGCAGTAGGTTTATTTGAATATTGATGCAGTAGCTTTATATAAAGTTGATGCAGTATGTTTATCTAAATATTAATGCAGTAGTTGTAAAGAAGTGATGCAGTAGCTTATATATTATGGCAAATATTGTGTGATTAAGTAACGTGCGGTGTGTTTTAGATGTCAAAAAGTTTCTGTGAGTGTAATTGAATGCTTGATGCAGTTGTTGTAAAGAAGTAATGCAATAGGTTATGTTTTGTGGCAAATATTTTTCGATTAGGTAGCGCGCATTGTGTTTTAGACGTCGATAAGTTTATTTAAGTGTATTTGATTGATAGGTGCAATAGTTTTAATGAAGTGGTGCACTAAGTTCTTGTATGCGGGAAATAAGTCTAGATTAGGTCAGGCGCGTAGTGTTTTGATTGTGGAAAAGTGTTTGTGTGTGTGTTTGATTGATTGATGCAGTAGTTGTAATGAAGTGATGTAGTAAGTTCTTGTATGTAGGATATAAGTCTAGATAAGGTCAGGCGCATAGTGTTTTGAGTATGAAAAAGTGTTAGTGTGTGTGTGTGTGTGTGTAAATCTGTAATTTTTAACATCAACTGTATCAATTTAAAATATAGGTTATGCGAAGTGTGTTTTATTTGCCGAAAAGTGTTTGTGTATGTGTTTGTATGTGTGTTTAGGAAATAAAGTGATGCAGTAGTGCCTGTATGAGTCATTTAATAGACATTTAGGTTAGGCGCGTTTATTTTTAAAGCATTCAAAAGTTGTTTATGTGTGTGTCTGAATTTGTGATGCAATATATTAGATAAAGAGAAGTTTAGGTTACGCGCATTTGTTTTTAAAGCGTTGAAAAGTTGTTTATGTGTGTGTCTGAATGTTTGATGCAATATATTAGATAAAGAGATGCAATAGTGTCCTGTATGAGTTATTTAATAGCATATTCAGGTTAGGCGCATTGTTTTTAAGTCGAAAAAAAGTTTTTTTTATGTATGTGTATGAATGCGTGATGCAGTAGATATGATAAAGAGATGCAGTAGTGTCCTACGAGTGATTTAATAGCAGATTAGGTTAGGCGCGTTGTTTTTTAAACGTTGAAAATTGTTTATGTGTCTGTCTAAATGTGTGATGCAGTAAATGTAATAAAGTGATGCAGTAGTGTCCTTTATGAGTAATTTAATATCATAATCAGGTTAGGTACGTTGTTTTTAAGCGTTGAAAAGTTGTTTACGCGTCTATCTCAATATGTGATGCAGTAAATGTAATAAAGTGATGTAGTAGTGTCCTGTATGAGTCATTTAATAGAAGTTTAGGTTAGGCACGTTTGTTTTTAAAGCATTTAAAAGTTGTTTATGTGTGTGTCTGAATTTGTGATGTAGTAAATCCAATAAAGTGATGTAGTAGTGTCCTATATGAGTCATTTAATAGAAGTTTAGGTTAGGCGCATTTGCTTTTAAACGTTGAAAAGTTTTTTATGTATGTGTCTGAATGCGTGTCGCAGTATATGTGATAAACAGAATGAGTTGCAATGGTTTCTACAAATTATCTGTCCAACAATTTGTATATACATTCCTTTAAATTTGGAGTTTTATATCTCAATTTGGAGTCTGATATGCAGGTGCATCTAGGAGATACTCCTAATCACCTGACTGAAGGTGACTTTGAAGCCTTGGCGCGTAAGACCGAAGGATTTTCTGGTTCTGATATTACTATTTGTGTAAGTGAAAGTCCAAGTCTTAGGTTTACTACTAAGATTAATAGTATCTTGGAATACATATCATCTCCGTTGAGTGTTCTATTTGTGGCTTTTGTAGGTCAAGGATGTTCTATATGAACCTGTACGTAAAACTCAAAATGCTATGTTAAATGTGCAGTGAGATCTGTTACTGGATCAATGCTTACTTATTACTGCATCTCAAATGTGCAGTGATATCTTTTACTGCATCAACGCTTATTTGTTACTGCATCGATGCCTATTTCTTACTGCATCAATCTTGGAAGACAACGTACAACGGTGTAGACTGTGACGTCTTTGTCATGAGGCATATGGAAACATATGTTGGTCGCAGTGTAATTTTGCATGAATTCAAGAAGGAAAATGCAGGTCAAAAATCACAACTGAATATGCTTCGCGCCAAGTGCTCGGTAAAGATATTACTCACCAGTTTTAATGTTAAACATAATGCAGTAAATGATTTAAAAGTGATTTTGTGTTTTATGTGTCGAAAAGTGATTTTGTGTTTGTTTTGAATGCGTGATGCAGTAATTGTAAAAAAGTGATGCAGTAGGGATTTCTATGTGGCATTTAATGCTAATTGTGCACTTGTTTGGATGATGATTTCGTTGAATATGTACTTGCATTCTGAACTTTACGACCCATCTACTGCCAGGTTCTTCTTCAGGAACAAACATATCATGATTGATCTTGGTACTGGTAACAACAACAAGATCAACTGGGTAATGAAGGACAAGCAGGAGTTCATCAACATTGTTGAAACAGTCTACCGTGGAGCCAGGAAGGGCCGTGGTTTGGTTATTGCACCCAAAGATTACTCCACCAAGTACCGTTACTAAGCTCATTGGTACTGTGGTTTTGAACCATATATTGAAATATGTAAAAACTAGTTGGAACATCTGTATTGAACTATGTAAAACTTTGACTGGTTGGTGTGATGGTATTTGAAACTGTGTTTGAAGGTGTAACCTCACTACTTTAATAATTTGTATATTCGATTGCTTTGAATTTAAAAATGCATGTTGGGATGATTATGAATTTTAGTGATAGGTTACATATTATTCGAGTAGTTGGTTTATGAACTTTTTATTGGGTCAAACACAAACCATGGTGTGTGTCTACATCAAACTAGTTGGATAATAACGAAAATGTGTTAAATATACATGATGATATTAGCTGCATCACACATACTTATTTACTGCATCACCAAAAAAAAACATAATGATGCAGTTTACTCTTTATACGTTAATTCAGTACACTCTTTACAAAAAAGATTAAAAAAACTACTGCATCACAGTTATTTTTCTACTGCATCACTCTTTAAGTTAATACCAATCTTTAAGTGCATCACAGTTTCTTGTTTACTGCATTATAGTTAATCAACCATAGTTTCAGGAGTTGTCACAATTGTGTACCCATTTGTGTTAACCAACTCTTATACCAAAACACATGTAAAATGTATATGAAGAAATGATATTCGACAAGAATACGAGAATTTTAATACAAGTAATTAAAACTACAATAGAATACAAACATATCCAACGTGTAACAAGTTTTCTTAAAAGCATGAAAACAAAAGGACATCTCCACTGATAAGCTTCCTCCTCTGTAGTACACAAGCATCTATTTCATACAACAACATGTCATCGGTAGCTGGGGCCCTTAGCCTCATCCTCCACCAAGCCGATTTTGTGATTCCTGCCCTGATTGTTGTTTGATCCGCCCACATCACCTTCTACAGGCACAATGTTTGTTCAAAATTAAGCTCTCTTTTGAACAGAACCACAACCATCATGTACATGAAGAAACAATCCTCTGCCTGTACTGTGTTAAATATGTTTTAAATATGTTAAATATACATGATGATATTAGCTGCATCACACATACTTTTTTACTGCATCACAATAAACAAACATTATGATGCAGTTAACTCTTTATATGTTGATTCAGTACACTCTTTACAAAAAGATTAAAAAAACTACTACATCACAGTTATTTTTCTACTGCATCACTCTTTATGTTAATACCAATCATTAAGAGCATCACAGTTTCTTATTTACTGCATTATAGTTAATTCTCTATTACATGATTGTATTGCATCAACCATAGTTACAGGAGTTGTCACAATTGTGTACCTATTTATGTTAACCAACTATTAACTCGACCAAATCATTGACCTGTTAACACCAACTAAAGACTAACTAGACTAAAGTGGGAACTCGAGCCGCATAAGGCCTAAGACGGTAGCTCAAGTATTTATGTGCCAGTTTCGGGTCGTGTCGAAATTTATGTGTCACCCATAATTAGACCAAGCCAATGAAAAAGTTACCAGACTAAAAAGATGAGTATCTGGACCAAAGTCCCATCACTGTACTACATCACTCTTTATGTCAATAGAAACAAACTTACAACCTTCCAAAGGTTTGTCACCAATATCAGTATCAGAATATCATGTCCTATTTCCATTAGCATCATAAATATAAAAACCAACATGATCCTTGAAACGAAAAACTTGAACATCTGTCTGTTTAACGCATCTAAATTAAGTCACTTTAAAAAATAATAGATATAGTTACTGAATCGGTGTTTTACACCTATTGCATCAGTGTTTTAGATCAACCATTATGGAAACCTAATAAAACCTTACATACCTACTATGCATAAATTAATGAAACCTACTGCATCATTGTTTTAAATCCACTGCATCAACATGTTATATCAAACAAATCAGAACAAAAGTTGAGTAAAACTAAATGAAACCTACTTCATCATTGTGTTATAAACCTACTGCATCACTATGATATACACCCATTGCATCACTATGGTATACAAATACTGCAACAATGTTTTATACACCTTATATGCATAACTAGATAAAAAAACATACAAAATTACTTTTGTACATTACTCACTATACATTTAACCTAATTCAACCTCATACGCGGCAAATTAAAACCTACTACATCGCATGTAAACTGCTAGTGCATCAGACAAACAAATCAGTCATACAAAGTCACTTTCGCATATGACGCAGACTACAATTAACCTAACTTAGTCTCATAGGCGGCAAATTAAAATCTATTGCATCTCAGTTCAACTGCTAGTGCATCAGAAAAACAATCAGTCATACAAACTCACTTTCGCACATGACTAATACTACATTTAAAACTCACTTTCGCACATGACTAATACTACATTTAACCTAACTCAGCCTCATACGCGACAAATTAAAACCTACTGCATCTCAGTTCAACTACTAGTGTATCAGGCAAACAATCAGTCATACAAACATAACAAAACACTATGCGTAACTTAAACACTATACATAACCAAACCTAATGGATCCTTGTATTACTACTGCATCAATGTTTTAAATCTACTGCATCACTATGTAATATCAAAAACACATCAGAACAAAAACTTAAAGAAACACTATCCTTAACCTACACACTATGCGTAACCTAAGGGAACCTTATATTCCTATTGCATCAACGTTTTAAATCTACTGCATATGGATTTATCAAAAACAAACACCTTCTACACTAAAGTTATC
>LBNU01035336.1:24793-51308 GCA_014162995.1 Artemisia annua
AGTTAGTCTTAGTTTTATTTGAGTCTTAGTGTAAGATTTCTTTTTATGCAAGCTTTTTATTTCATGTCTTAATAATCTTTCCTAGCTTATTCTTGTTGCTTCATTTTAAATCTTCTTTCATCTTTTAATCTTTCAAGCTTATTTTGCGTCTTATTAATATCTACAAAAAGCTTTTATAAGAGTTTACCACCTTTGCATGTATTTTTGTATTCGTGGGTTTGTAGAATGGGTTAGGGCTTGGTTTTGGTGTCGTGGCTTATTAGTAGCTTATTTAGTATCTTAAACTTGTTCTTTATTAAGTTTTTATTGGATTTCATCAATTTTAGTCATTAGTCTCACGTTACAAAAAGTTTCCAGCGTCTAAAATCGTGTTTTGCGAGTTTGGTGTTTTTGAGTTAGGGTTTAGCGAGTAGGACAAAAAAATTGCGAGTATGATAATTTTTAGTCTTTTTGCGAGTATGAAAATTGGGTATTAGCGAGTATGGTTATGTGGTCTTGCGAGTATTAAAGTTTTCTAAAATTTCTTGCGAGTATGAGATTGTCTATTGCGAGTATGGTAGCTTTCGAAGGTCTTGCGAGTTTGGTTTATGATAGTTAGCGAGTATAGAGCTTCCTTTGCGAGTATCATTTATATTGCGAGTAAGCAATTTATTTCGTTGCGAGTATCAACTTGGCAACCTCTTTCTTTGCGAGTAAGGAGCTTTATTCTTGCGAGTTTGATTTATCTTTTGCGAGTATGAACTTTACATTTTCCTTTGCGAGTATCATTTATAATAGATAGCGAGTATGGAGTCTTAGCGTGTGAGTTTAATTTTTAGTTTTCGAGTCTTAGTTTCTTTTTAGTGTCGTGTCGTTGTAGTTCTTAAGCCGAGCTTGGCTTCTTACCACCTCATCGTTAATCGAGTGAGGTTTATTTCTCTTATTTCTAAACAAAACTCCGTCGAATTTTCTTAAAACCTTTTTAGTTTTATTACGACTTATTTTACTTTCTTTTCTTATTCGTTAACTTTAGTCGTTTAATCTTTAAACCTTTCTATAGTTTAATTTTTCTTTTAGTTGTTTAAAACTTAAACTCCAAAAACATTTTCTTTATTTCCTTCTCTTATAGTTTCAAGTTTAATTTCATTTCTTTTGCGTATCACTTAGCTTTATGTTTTATTTTATCGTTCTACTTATTTCTTTTAATCTAGTTCATCATTTCATTTAAGTTTTTAATAAGTTTTCGTAGTGTACCTAAAATCAAATCTATTCTTTCAACTAATTCATCTCACATAACTCACGACTCGAGTGACAAGATCAACTCAACCCTCGTTGGGACAACGATCCGTGGTTAAAAGCTTCACCGCTTGAAAAACGCTTCGATCACTATACGTGACGCCCTAAGAAGAAAATGTGATATTTACACCTGACGGCGTCAGGTGTTAGGAAATGTAGGCCGTCAGGTGTAATGTTAAAGAGTGACGGCCCAGAGCAAGTTTACAAGTGACGACGTCAGAAGTAGATCTAGGCCATCCGAGAACCTTAATGGCGGCGAGCTGACGGCGTCAGTGCGTATAAATTGACGCCGCCAGAGTGTATTTTCTATATATACTTTTCTATTTTTCATTCATTGGTGTGCAACTTTTGGGAACAAAACCCTAGACGATTTTGACAGCTTTTTCAAGGGTTTTTTCACCCTTGATTCTTCCGTGTTCAATTAAAGATAAGTCTCCATTCAAATTAATCAATATGTCTATGTGTTGGTTAATTATATCTTATGCTTGTCTTTCAATTAGCATGCTAGGCTAGGTTTATCTTGTGTTTGCTTAGATCTAATGAAACCTGACTATTGATTATTGGTTGTTGGTGTGTTATTACTTGTATTGGATGATTGTTTATCGATGTTAGGCTTAAGAAAACTGGCCAACCTCCTATATGGTAACGTGCTTGAACGTCTTAAGAAACATGAACCAATGCGTACTAGGTTTTTATGGTTGTATTTAATGCATGAGCGAATTCTAATGATCCCATGTTAGGAGCTTCTAGCAGGCTCGACATAGGAGTGAAGTAGGAGTTTATAGAGTTGGGGAAGTACGTATGCCACCCTAGGAATGGTATTAAGGAATACACCCGTCATCCACGCAATTAATACACACTAATTAACCGGTAAAAGATAGTTAGGGAGTAAGGAAATCTAAGTAAACACATTAGTCTCCATATAAGTTTCACAACCTTTTATTTTCTTGTTATTTTTATTTTTAATTGCAATAGTAGTTTTTGGGTTAGTTGACTAGCAACTAATTCCGCCCATTCCTTCAAACCCGAGATTTTACTTGCTTTATAAAAAATATAAAAAAAATACAAAAATAATATTCCTTCACCCTTAGACCTAGTTAAGAGTAGCCTTTAGCCTAACGAACACTATTCCCTGCGAGAGAACGATCAATCCCCCGGTACTTGCCACTACACTATACTACATCGGTCAGGTACACTGCCTGGTGGGGATTGCAAGCTTCTCGAGATCCCTTGAGAGGTAAAACCTGTTGCATGGTCGCAATCCCGCGTATCAAAAGGCTGCAGGGTATTTTCTATTATGACTTTGACTTTAAGGTAGTGAAATGGCTACCTTGCATTTGCTACCCTTGCTGTACACCCTCACGGCCACCTTGTTGTTGGCTTGCTGTAAAACTCCTGCAGAAAGCCATTTCGAGTTAGCTTATCCATTGTGGACTTTTGAATAATGTAAAAGACAATAGACAGAAATTCCATTTCATGTGTATTCTCATAATGTGGTATTCATGTGACGTTTAAAACGTTTTTCTTGTACATACCATTGAAAAGTATTGTGACGTTTTTTGCAGCAATGCATAGGCTCAGATATACAAAAACAGCCTACTAAACCCACCCCTTGAACCCAGATGCTGAACCAACACCCTAAACCCACATGTTGAACCAACCTCCTGAAAACACCCCGGTACATAGCTCCTAAACACATTCCCCTGAACCCAGTCACTGAGCCAACACTGAACACACCCCAGGTCAAGTATGTTAAAAATATTTAATGCATATACCTCTCAGCTTATTCACTTTTATTGAATGGTATGTTTGATACAAAGATTATTTATTTAAAAAACTAAACTATCAGCAAAAAGTGTTTCAGGTCAACCCAACTTAGACCATTTCCACCAACGTTAAAATCACCCCAACGGACCAGCTCACGCATTTTGGCACCTCTGGTAGCCAAACAATAAATCTTGAAACAACTCATAAAGAAATGTACCTTTGTATATCTACTCAAATATCTCTCGAGTGGCTCAATATAATCGTCAAAGCCTAGGGTTGCCATTAACCATAGCCGATCATCTCCATCGATGGTTTTCGTCTTTTCCTTTTGACACTTATCACTTGGCCTACACATGAATCAAAGAAACAAACAGCTACATAAACTATGAGATTATGTTTTGAGTCATTTTTGTTCAAATAATTTGAATCTTTCTCGACATAGTTGGTACAAAACAATTTAGTGGAACGACTTAAATACGATGCTAAGTCTAAGTTGTTTGACACTATCCCAACCCTAGAAAGTGCAAATCAGCTGCATCAAAAGATGATAAGCTGTTTTAATAAGCTAACCCAAACACAGCATAGCTAGACCAATTTGTTACTGTTTCGATATCATTAGGGGTCATTTTAGATGTAAATTCTTATACGTAGTATATATTTCTGAATTTTATCGAAATATTTTAAAATATAATTCCATTTTCCTACCATGAAACGAATATATCCCCAACTCACCCGTTTAACAGCTTTAACACATGTATGAATAACAACATTATAACCTAACCTACAAAGATTCAATACAGAAAAGTAGAGTAAACTGCAAACTTACTGACATGTTCATACTGAGATGATTCAAATATTCCGAGAATCAATAACAAAACTCACTGACACGTTCATATTGGTATCTTCTGCATGGCCATCTGCCACATAAAAAATAGTTAAGACACACCAGAAACCATAAGTAGCTATTGGGTTGGATTGACCCGTTTTAAACTCAAGTACCTTGCCCATCTCCAAGAACGCAATAAAATCTCCATATGCTGCTAGCTGTCGTGGTGGTTCGAGTATTGAATTCCAACCACGTGGCCTTTAACTACAACACCTAATCCATTCCAATATTATTGTTGTTACTAAACATTCTTGTGACCTTTTTCTCTTATACCAGGTCATCAAAGTCCTTAGCCCAAAGCCTCGACCCAAGCATCAGCTTGATTTTCTCACACTGCAATTTGACAGACAGAATATCATTAAATAAAAGTGAATATTAAATCTATCTACATAGCATTCTCAGTTTAATTTAGCTAGGGTGCTTTTCCAAAAATAAGAAAATTTGTGCAATTTTTTTCGGGGCAAAACTTTGGTTTTGTAAACTTTTTAAAGGTATTAGTTTTTAATTACTGACCCAACCTGACACAGTAACATGATTACGGGCCACATGAATTGTCATGGTACATCAACACAGATGAAGTAAGGCGTATGCTCAAATAAAATGAAGTCATTTGAGGGTGTTTATGTATGTGCTATGTTCAAAATGATTATTACAGACTGCAAACATAATCATATCAGATCATTGAAGCCAGAATCAAGCTACAAAATAGTATAAACAAAAAGGAAGAGAAGGTGGTTATTTCTGCACTATTATAATGATTTGAAAAGTTAAAACATACTTGATTAGCCCTGGAAGGCATGTCATTTTCACGGGTTAGCTTGAGGTCATTTTTGGCTTCCCCTGTCGTTCTTTATCGCATAATCACAAGTCCACTGCAAAAAATCAAACAAAATGCAATGAATTTACGACAACAAAGAACAATTTCAGTATGAATTAATGTTCAGTAATATTAATGGAAACTCAAGGATTCATTGATTTTGAAGACAATGGGATCCATACCGAACTATACATGCTTTATCAAATACTGTTCAAAATTTTTGATGTCGTCTACTTTCTGAAATGCTACGTTCCCTGATTGAAGAGAGCTTATGCTCCTGTGCCTATAGAGAAAAAACAAAGCCCTAAATAAATATATAATTTCACATAATTGATGATATAAACTGTAAGCCAGTCATACGATTGCTTATTATTTATGTTAATAAGCAGAAGCAAATAAGTAGCTTAAAAAGCAGTTCAGAAATGGTGTTTACTCATTACACAATTATCTCAAAATAATCTTCGATAACAGAGAGAAGAGGATTAGATGGCTACATACTTCTTTTAGAGGGTTTTTAGGTTGAATATGCGGTAAAAACTCACTTTTTTAGGGCGTTTGTCTAATCTCATTTATGGGCTTATAAGCCTATTGAAAACTTGATAAGCTTATTAGCTCAATTGTTAGGCCTTATGAGCTTATGAATTTTATAAGCTCAGAAACTTACATGTTCACGATACCAGAAATGAGATATGATCAAAACATGACATAAAAAGTATCCAAGTACTAAAATGTTGCGACAACAATGAATAATCATTACCTGATGCTTAAGCGACTACCAATACAGAAAATTTCACTTCAAAATATGTTCAAGCGTGTCTAGTCTACATATTGTGTTATCGAACTATCGATGAATCACCGAGTTCCTGCTGGTGAGAGTAGCATGAATTTTATTTAGCTTGTAACCCTTTATGCTTAAAATGAGAATATGCAATACGACCACAAAGTTTTGGCACCTAAGCCCACGCCTTTTGTTATTTCTTTATAGTTACTCTAGCGACATCAGATTGCAAACGGATATTGGAAACAATAGTGGGTTTAAAATAGTAAAAGTACATGAGATAAGAGAAAGTTACCTGACCAAGCAAAAAGGATCCCGATTGTACAAAAACAACCTAAGTCAATCAAAATACACATACAAAAGCAAACACACTATACCTTTAAATAAATTTCACTCGCCATCTGCACAAAAGCGCAGCTCTCAACAGCAGCTTCTGCAGCCACATCAGCAGGCGTTTTGATCACGGGAGTAATCTCATAATAATAAGAATCAATAATTGGTGCCAGGTTCCCATTCACCACATCTGTATATCATTAAAATATATAATAACCATTCAAATGAACCTATTAACAATAATAATCAAAGAATACCTACTTAAGGAATGTTTGGATTACCTTATTTTTTGGGCTTATGAGCACATACCTTATATTTCTTATATCCAAGGGCAAATATTCGTTGAACCTAAATCATCAGTTAGAAGGTTGCAGCCTGCAAGAGAGCACAAATATTACACAAAGGCTAAAATGGACCTGTTATTTCGAAATATGGCCATAAGCCAGCCAAATAAGTTAAACCAAACACCCTTGTAATGTTAAATATGGTGTAATCCTAGATACCCACTTGATTCTAGTGACAACACTCACACGCTTAGTGAAACCTTAGTCAGAGCAGGGATGCCTTTATTCAACTAACAGTATTTTCTTTCACATATTTTATCTAGTTACGCTCACTCGTTGCTAAACCAACGCGCTAAACCAAGACAATAAACCAATCGACTGAACCCACCCTTTGTATCCACTGAACCCACCCCACCCACTGAACAAACCCATTGGGCCAACCACACTGGCACAACCTACTGAAGCAACCTCATGAAATAACCGACTGACCGAACCCTCTAAGAACAAAACAAAGCAAGAAAATTATTAAAAACTAAAAAACCCCCAATTCAGTATCCCGAACTTAAAAAATAAATAATTTACTAACCATCTTCAAGCAAACAAACAAAACATAGCCAGAAAATTAAGCAAAACAAAATAAAAATATGAAATTGATTATGAATATTAAAAGTAGATCTTACCCAAAAAAATAGCAAGCACCGGATGTTATCATCTTCCACCTGCAAACAACAACAAAAACACAAAAAAATACTAACACTTAATAAAATACCCGAATTAAACAATAAATATAACAAAGTGAATTAAAGAAAAAACCAAATTCAAGATCCTTTTCTTCTTCTTCGCTTAAAAAATTAAAAGTTAACTAACCATTAATGATATTGAAACTGAATGCTTTGTCTTGGGTGTTATAAACAAAGATAACCGAAAAGCATAAGTACAGGTTGTGAGTTTTCTTCTCGCCTCACCATACCATCTTCTAGGAGCTTCTCTAGACCTGATTGAATTTGCAAAAGCATACACCCAGAATTAAGTTATGACTCAAGCGGATATTGACATTAAAGAATCAGGAATAGTGCAGGACAAAAATGCAGAAACTTACGTGTTGACGATACCAGAAATGAGATATGATCAAAACATGACATAAAAAGTATCCAAGTACTAAAATGTTGCGACAAATAGCTGGCTCAGATCTGTATGTAGGGTTCAAGTGACAAAATCATTCTTATTTCGTAATGGCTGCGAACAAACACGGTTGCATAGTATGCGTTTAAACTATGCCATCCGTTTGTTGCCCTGCCAACTTACGGTCAAATCATCCAAGACACAGTTTATTTGTGTCAGATTACAGAGATCATCATAGCCTTATGCAAAACATCACAAAGGAGACAGGGGTGTAACCGGACAAAAAGGGTATGCAAATCTGCCATGGCTGCAAACACGAACTTGGTCGTGATGCCCCGCCAAGATACAGGCCGCTTTCACCCATCATGTTCCAGCTGCACATAAGCCATGCAATCCTACAATTCTGATCGCCTAAAAAAAATAGGCATACTCATTACCATGGTTGCCAACTTATCCAAAAAAAATCTTGTAAAACTAAACATAGAACCCAACACATCACACAAACAACTACTGATAATCAATATCAAACAATACGCATTCAATCTGCCCTAACAATGGCCCAATACTTTTTCAACGCAATGCAACAAATCGAATAAAAAAACAAAATTAACCTAAAATTGAACACAATTAAATCCAACCCCATGAAATCCCAACATAAATACATTTAAGGAACTCACTTTTTTGTGCCAAATTTAACCCAAAACACACATCAAACATCAATAACAAATAAACCCAGGAAAAAACAACCAAAAGAAAAGTAAGAAACCAAAAAAAAAATGAAATCCAAACCTTATCACAACGGAAAGATTATTTTTTTTAGCTTTGTTATAGCACAACACACTGTTTGAAGATAAGTAATCCCAAAATATGGCTGAAAATGGGGTTGGAGTACAACTCTAACACCTGGATAATTTGAGAACCACAAATGGAATAAAAAACTAATTTCACTGTTGAAATCACTGTATACCCCCTCACAGACAACTGTAGTTGCAACCGGGTTCATCTTATCGGTTCGGGTAAGTGTGGAACGCCGGTGGAGTTGCTTGGCCAAAGCTGAGGTTTTTGGATCCCACCGCTTAACGTAAACTGTGAGGGACAATGCACATGACCGGGTTTTTGATATAACCCATTTTTTCATTTTGGGTTGGGACGTGTCGGATTGGAGGAGCAAATGGGCCGAGCCCAAGGATTAGTATAATGGTATAATAATACTAGTAGTGTAAATTCGAAGAGAAAATGCATTACACGCTTGTCAAAACCTTTTTCAAAAAACAAGCTTTACAAAAGCAGCCCCTAATTCCAAACATCTCCTTTGACAAAGAATCCAAACACCGCTCAATTGCTCCACCTCCCTAGTATTCCTCTCTCATCTTTTGACGAAAACGAAAATGGTAGAAGCTTCATGCCCATGTCATGATCTCATATTCCCAAACACCCAATAATAACAATATATTCCCACATCTTTTACAAACAAATAAACCCCAATTATAACAATGGTGTTATGGGAGATAACATTAGGAACAGCTTATTTCTTAGGACTAAAAAGGACATATAAACTTGCTCTCAAGATTCAACGCCGTCTTGTCGGTCCCAAACATCCTAAGATCCGACACTTTCTTCAAAGGTATCTTTGTCTCTCTCTCTCTCTCTCTCTCTCTCTCTCTCTCTCTCTCTCTTTTTTTTTTTTTTTTTTTTNTGGCTACAATCCAGCCTATGCCTAAAAAGGTTATCTGTCTTCTAACCCAATATGGGTTGCTTCCAACAGTAAACAAGATCTTCTAAAGATTTATCTTATGAAGTCTTTAATCCATTGGACAATAGTATGTATTATACTTGTGTATAAATAGGATCAAAAAGAGGAGAAAATGTTAAGTTTGTGTAATTAATGCTTAGACATTCACAAACCCTTTTCTCCTCCAAAGAACATACTTGTACTCGAGATAGCTCGATTGTACCTTAGTTGTCACTTAAGCATAGCTTAAGTTTAGTGAGGAGAAACACACCATACTTGTCGTTTCAATCCCAAGTGTTTATTCCGCAAACACTTGGGTATAATTCTTTGATTCATTTCTAATAAGAATTAAACGTTGAAAATTACCTTGTGTTTTGATTTACGTTTTACTCTTATATCTTGTTTTTATCAAAGAACTTCATTACATCATTATGTCATAATACACGTTTAGATTAACTTCATAGTTAACTTAACCGGGTAAACGGGACCAACAGTTAAATAGTTGGAGAGAATCCGCATACAACATCCCGTTATTTTCATATTTTAACATTTCAACTTTTAGGACTAACAAAGTGTTAATGAGGGTGTTTGTGTAAATTTAGCTTATTTAAAAATTTAAACGCGTAAGCTTATTGTTTAGGTTATAAGCTTATCTACTTGAACTTATGAGCTTTATTATGAAGTAGCTTATTAGTTCTAGTAGCTCATAACTTTATTATGAACGCACTAGCATACCAATTTTTTCTTAAAACTGATTGTTGCGCCTAATAATCATGTCTACTTGTGTGTCTAATAATTTGAATGGTTGATTTGAGAAAAAATGAATATTACACGAGTTTCACAAAATGAAATCCACGCACACATATTGTATTAAAGTTTTTCTTTTTGTTCCCACTCCCTATGATTAAATGACACATGTGCGAATTCCTTTTGTAAAATTATGTGAATATAACATTTCTTTTAGTAACAAAATAATGTTTTTGAATTTAAGAAAGAAAATGTCTAACACAACTTGTCAAATCATTTACGAAAACAGCCCCTAAACTTGGTCAAAGTTCAAACATCCCCCTGACAAAGAAATGAAGAATTTGCTTCACCTCCCTAGTATTCCTCTCTCATCATCTTTTGACGAAAACGAAAATGGTAGAAGCTTCATTCCCATGTCATGATCTCATATTCCCAAACACCCAATAATAACAATATTCCCACATCTTTTACAAACAAATAAACCCCAATAATAATTATAATGGTGTTATGGGAGATAACATTAGGAACAGCTTATTTCTTAGGATTAAAAAGGACATATAAACTTGCTCTCAAGATTCAACGCCGTCTTGTCGGTCCTAAACATCCTAAGATCCGACACTTTCTTCAAAGGTATCTTTGTCCCTTCTTTTATTAATTTATATGGATAATTAAAAATATATAATTGGGCGCAATAAAACAGGCTGCATGATGGTTGTGATTTGCATATGTTTGAATGTTGTTAAATTCTTGTTATTCTAGAATTTATATGTGAAATGACCCATAAATAGTTAGATATTGAAATAAGAAGAATTAGTCCTTGTACATTATTATCTGCGTCTTAAATTGCTATAATCTGGTAATCGCTTTCGAAATGGGAAACGGCTTCTGAATTAGTTTGTTTTTATATCAAAATTGATCATGCACTTTTAATTGAATAAACTAAGAGGGTGTTTGTTTTAGGTATATTTGAAAAAGTTCATAAGCCAACTTTTTTCAACGTATGAGCTTGGGGGTGTTTATTTAAGCTTATATGTGTCTTATGAGCTTATTTGTTTTTCAGCTTATATTTCATAAGCCCCAATGTTCCTGCTTATTTTGACTTTTTGAGACTTGTGGGCTTATATAAGTTTATTATGATATGATAAACTTATATAAGCCTATAAGTCTCAATATAAGCCGGAAAATTGGAGCTTATGAAATATAAGCCGAAATCAAATAAGCTCATGAGCCCACATATAGGCTTAAACAAATACCCCCCAAGATCAACTTATGTCAAAAACCATAAGCTCAACTAGATAAGCTCATAAGCCGGAAAAAAGTGGTTTTATGAGACATTTCCAAGTTTAAATAAGCTCGTATACCCAGTAAATAAGCTAACACAAACACCCCTTAGCATAACAACTCTGTCCCACATTGATAGCTTGTGAGAAATTTGACCCCCTTGTAAGTCCCAAGTTGTGGGCCGCTAATACCTTTCACCTTGTTTTTAAGTTGAAATCCGAAGGTATTATACTAGTTCGGGGTTAGGGGGTGCTTACATTGGTGGTTTTCGTCACATAGTTTCTTTTCCTTTGCTTTGATGAATTGCTATTTTAGTACCATCTTTACCGGAAAGTTATTTGTTTTGAAAATGTGTAGAATTAAGTAGATCTTGATATAGTTGCTAAAGAAAATGAAGTTATTGTTATCTACACATGAATAAGATACGTGGAAGCGTAAGGAGGAATACGAAGCATAAGCAGGCAACAATGGACGATAAGAACAGATAAATAGATGATTTAATGCCTTTGTTTATCTCTCATTGGAACTCCTTGTCTGGCCTTCCCAAACTTTAGCCAACATTCCGCCACACAAACAGATGCTACTGGAGTTCACATAGGCAGCCTTTGGTTTTACATTGCCGAACAAATAGCTCCTAGAATGCAGTGCAAGGTGTCTCTACATATCAACACGAGATATTTGCTGTTATTAAAGTAGTAAAAATTTGTGCCAATACCTATAGGGGCACTGATTTGAAGTCCAAGTGGATAATCAGATGACCAGGGCCTCTGAAAATGGTTGTATCAGGCCATCTAGACGCCCGCACATCACAAATGGCTTTGGTTGGTTGATGTCTTATGACTTTATTAATACACATAAACCAGGTGGCACATAGCCACATACACATATGGTCTGTGATATTACACGAAAACTTGGCTTCAGTTTCGTTGTAGTATGAATGGCACTACAATACTGCATGACACTTCTACGTTTAAATGACTCCCAAATTGAAGTTGTCTACATCGTGCTGAAGTTAGTGTAAGTGACCAAGTTAGTGTAAGTGACCGCATGATCTTATGGAGGGTTTTGATGTTCTAGTCTTTACGTGGTAGCCTTCATAAAGTTATAAGGGGTTGACTTCTTGTAGTTATTTATTATTTAGCGTGGCAGGACTAAGTGTCTAAGTTCATTCGTGAACCACATATAATTTAAGTACAAGGGAACAAATCCAGGCCCTTAGATAATAAAATGAAGAACCTTCATGGAACCTCTTCACATATAACTTTCGTCACATGGATATATTCACATGTGGATTAAAACGTATTCAAGCGTGAATAGATCGATGGTATATAATTCACATGTGAATAGTATCGATGTAGGCCTTGATTATATTCTCCAGGGGCCTAGAGTTGTTCCTTGTTCCCAAGTTACTTGTGGTTTTCGAAAAGAACCCAGCTCTAGTCTGGTAAACTTCCATAGTTAATTCAGATGCAGGAGATTGTTTAATGTATGGTAGCATTGAGGGTCTGAATTCCGAATACATATTTCATTACCTTTCTTTTCTGGCATTGCTTTCTTATCTTTATGCGGAAGAAAAAGGATTTTGTGTAGTTGAAAGTCAATATATTTGACGTAGTTCGTAGATCAATAAATGATAGTTTCATTCCTGGTAAACGTTAAGAATACCCCGTCAATTCTTTTTAACATTATCACAATACGCCTTTACTATTTAATTTGTTAATAAGGGGTCACCAAGATAAAATAATTTTCAAAAGATTAGTGACTAGTTTGGCACTATAACTTGTAGTTGTGCAGTGACCAGTGGAAGTTTGAGGAAACACGTTGCTATTTTTTCACATTAGCCTTAATATTAGGATATAAGGTAGCTGATGATGAATGAATTTGGTTTGTACTACAATAATTATTTGGTTGATATGTTTGATAGGAAAACACGATCCATATTTGATGTGGCACTAAAAGTTCATCGTGAAGTACAACAAAGAGACATTGAAGTTGGTAGAAGCTTGGGTAATTGGATCCTCAGATGGCTTGATAAAATGAAACCATCCGCTCACATACGTGTAGCCAAACCTAAACCCCATGACGATGCAGTCAATCCCACAAAACAGCAGTTGACCGACACATCTCACCAGAAACCACCAAAACGCTATGGAATATCTTCTAAGGATAAAGAATCAGGTAAGCGCCTCTTTACTTCAGGAACTGCTATAATGACAAGGCCAATGCAGCCGTTTGGAATTTATACTCACAACAGACACTTCAACACTTTTGAGTTGAAAGATACAAGGTTCGGGGTGGTCCGAAACGATATAATGCAGTGGATGATTCAGAACTAATGGTTGATAAATTGTTAGTCTACTAAGATTTAGATGTGTTGCTTCAATGATTTTGTATAATTCTTTTAGACGGTGAAGTTCGCTTCAGGGTTTTTTTTTTTTTTTTTTTTTTTTTTTTTTTTTTTTTTTTTTTTACCTCGCTTCAGTTTTGGAATACAGAGTTTGTTAAGATAATTTACACCAATTGGTACTGTTTGGTTTGTGACTTATGGTACCAAACTACGCGTTCGCCAGTTATGTGATGGTCGCTGTCGTGTATGATAGGTGGCCTTGTTATCCACCCCATGTAAATAATGGATGAGATCAATCCAGAAGTTAAACGAGGATCCCACACCTGAAAGGTGACAAAAGTGATCATAATAAATTCAGTTTATGACATTTATGAGTATATTGAAATAGGAATGCTATGTCGACAAAGAAATTTCTAACATAGATGTTGAGTGAATCTTGAAGCAAAAATTCATAAAATAACAGCTACCCAATTAGGGATGGAAATAGGATCAAATGTGACAAGGTGAAAAATAAATAAATAAATAAATAATAAATAAATTGTAAGTAGCTGCATAACACTAGAAACACATTTTGATGTAACAGGAGCATTTAAGATGCATTATTTAAGATGCATTTAGAAAAACACTACATCAAAAAAAATCTATAAATGTTCAGGGACAGAACCCCTTGTTCCGTCCATGTACCCAATACTCCAATAGTATAAACATGTTGCACTGTATAGCACAAGTGTGTTCTGTTAAACAAACATATCTACGACTTATATGCCGTAAAAAACAATTACAGAATACTGTCATAACATTGTTTTTTCTCATATAATCAATGAAATTTGATGAAAAACTGTTAACCGGCTTGTTGTACTAGCAATCAACTTATTGAGCAATAGGTTTACATTTTCTAATCGCTTGGATTATGTTTGGTTTTTTATTAAAATATCACATGTGTATATACTCTAATTCTCAGTTATAAGTATTTTTTAATTAGCTTTTCCAAATGTCATAAATTTTTTAGTAGGAAGATGGGAATGAAGGTTTAGCAATGCACACTTCTGAATTTCAACCAATTAAAACGTTTTTTAAAGATAAACATGACATTTCATTCGTTCACAATGATAAAAATATATGACATTTTTGCAAGTAAACATTCAATTTAAAAATGATACAAATATTCTTTAGTTGGGAATGTAGCAAATTTGTTTATATAATCTTATTATTACTCAAGTTATCTTTAACATAGTCATGTGTCGATGTTGTCAGTCAGATAACTTAGTTAAATTGTGTACATCTAAATTAAATATCCACATTGACGTAAGTAGTATAGAAAAAAATTATCCACTCACTCCTTACTCTTAGAAAAAAGAATATTGTTATAAAGTAACTCGCACCAATTTTCTATCCATTTTTTTTTAGTAGCAAAACCGTATAGTATGTCTGTCTCAAAAATAATTGTTCTTCAACAAAAAAAACACGCAGTTTAAAAAAAAATATAGTTATTACTGCTTTTTCTCGATATAGTTATTAATGTTTTATCTCTTTTACTTTTTGATATACGGAGTAGTAAACTTGATCAAGCTTATTTATCTATTTTTACTATTTGACCCAAAAAAAAAAAAAAAAAAAAAAAACTATTATTTTAATAGGAAGTACTCCCCCTGTCCCAAATTTATATTCTTTCTGTCTCAAAATTATCGTCTTTAGACAAAAAAAATATGCAGTTTAAGAATAATGAGACAACTACACTCTTCAACCAATCAAATATCATCAAGTAACTAAATTCTTTTTTGATTGGTTAAGACAAGAAATAGACTATTATTTTGAGACATCTTAAAATGAAAATGAGGACTTATAATTTTGAGATGTCCCAAAATTATGTACAAATTAATAGTATAGGTTTATGATGTTTCAAAATAACATTCAGTTTTTTATGTGAGAATTATATTTGATTATTTGAAGAATGAAGTGGTTTGATTTTTGTTAAACGATGTGTTTATTTGAAAACAATAATTTTCGTTTTTTTGTTATTGTTTTTTTTTTTTTTTTTTTTTTTTTTTTTTTTTTTTTTTTTTTTTTTTTTTTTTTTTTTTTTTTTTTTTTTTTTTTTTTTTTTTTTTTTAATTATTTTGATCATTTTGAAAACAATAATTTTCAAACACAAATGAGTAGTTATACTTTAATTTGTAAATCAAAAAAGTTAAAAAGTAAAAAAGTCAAAGATGATATTTATTTAAAAAAGTAGTGACCACCCTGACTATCAATAATTTCACACACTCCCTCCCTACAACACCCTGTATCATTTCCCTCTTCCTTACCTCCCCTGTAAATCAATCATCACTAACCCAATTCCAGTTTCACTCTTCATTTGTAATAAAATAAGCAAAAAATGAGTTTTCAAGATATAGAAGGAGGGGGCAGACCGTTAAACAAGCAACGTAACGGGAAAGACCCGACACAAGCAATAGCATCAGGAATATTCCAGATAAATACATCAGTTGCTACTTTTCAAAGATTACTTAATTCTCTTGGTACTCCTAAAGATACCCCTGATCTTCGTGATAAACTGTACTATGTCTTTCTCTATCTCTTTTTTTTTATATATATAACTTTGTAATCTTTAGCACTTGACTGTGTTCTCGAGTATCACTTAAGGAACTAAAGTAAAGAAAATGAAGTGAACTATAAAAACTTGTGTTCTCGTGTTTATTTCTAATTTCATTACTCTTNGAATAGCATGCTTATGACTTATTTGGTTTTCTGCTTATGTTTCATAGTGGGTGTTTGTTTAAGCTTATATGTGGGCTTATGGGCTTGGATGTTTTCATAAGCTTCAATTTTCCGGCTTATTTTGAGACTTACGGGCGTATATAAGTTTGTTATACGTTAACAAACTTATATAAGCCCACAAGTCTCAAAATAAGCCGGAAAATTGGTGCTTATGAAATATAAACCGAAATCATATAAGCTAATAAGCCCACGTATAAGCTTAAACAATCAATCTAATAAGCTCACTTTTTGTTGGTTATTTTGAATCTATTTGGCTTATATAAGCTTATTATGACATGATAAGCTTGTATAAGCCGAAAAGTCTCAAAATAAACTACAAAAATGAGCTTATGAAGCATAAGCCGAAACCAAGCCATTAACCGCTATTAATAAGCTTAAACAAACCTGCCCCTAAGTTAACCTCTCAGGTGTGACCTAGTGGCAAAAGGTTTAATTCCTGCTAGGTGCAAACAATCAGGATGTGGCCACGCCAACCTTCTAAAAAGGGAAGGCTTTACCTGGTTTGAGTCTGTGTGGCGAGGGGTTTCAACCCCGTGGATTAATTAGTCGGCCAAAAGGTTGGAATCCATGGTTATCCAAAAAAGTACTTGTAAGCTTCTTAAAAGTAAGTACTTTAGGAATTAGTGTTTGGATTCGTATTTTTGTAAGAATTTCAATGGTACTCTAAAAAATACAGTAATTATTTGTTGGAACGTTTTAATCATAATTATTTATAAAACGTTTTAGGTTAATATGATGCGAAAATTATAATTTTAATTTCATTGCAATTTAGCTTTTTGAAATAAGCAGCTTCCTACTTATGAGAATTTGCTTGTGTTACCTCAAAATGAGCAGATAAGCAGAAGCAGTCATTATATAATATTTCTAAGACTTAAGAAGAGTACATCAATTGAACTTAACAAGGAGGCTATGTTAAAGTACAATACTTAATGTAAAAATCATTTTATGGGAAACGGAAAGTGCCATTTTATATGTTTAGCTGTTGTGATTTTGTGATAGAAAAATTTGCGGGGTGGAATGTCACAAAGTTACAAAGTTCGAGATTATGTAACATCATACTTTACAAGCTCTTATAGTTAAGGTGGACTTACATGTTTTGTCTTGGCACGTCAAGGACTAGGGATACATGTTTTGTTCTCATGATTATGTTATATTATTGCCTGGTGAACGCTGATGAGTAGGTCATGGAATATCAGGTATTATTTTTTTTTTGGTAAAATTCTCACTTTGAGTTTGCACAATTGTAGGCACAAGACAAGAGTACATATTGGGCAACTGGTGAAGGATACATCTGATAAACTCAAGGAAGCTAGTGAAATAGATCACCGTGATGAAGTTAGTGTAAGTGACTGCATGATCCTATGGAGGACTTTTATGTTTAAATCTTTACATGGTGGCCTTCAAGAAACTATAAGGGATTGGACTCTTGTAGTTATATATTTAACAAGTGTGGTAGGAAAAAAGTTCATACGTGAACCACATGTAACTTGACTACAAGGGAAGAAATCTGGGTCCTTGGATCATAAAATGAAGGGCCTTGGTTGTACGTATTCACTCGTGAATTTGCCTCATGGATATATTCTCATGTGGATTGAAACGTGTTCACATGTGAATAAATCCATGGTACATATTTGACATGTGCATAGCATCAGTCTAGGTCTTCTTTTTGTGGTTATTCGGCCCTAGATATGTTCCTTGTTCCGAAGTTATTTGTTGTTTACTAAAGAGATCAGCCCCTAGTCTGTTAAACTTCCATAGTTGATCCAGATGCAATTCAATGTTTAGTTTATTGTTAGCATTGAGAGTCTGACTTTCTAATGCTTACATCAGTTACTTTTCCTTTCTGACATTGCTTTCTTAACTTCACGCGGAAGAAAAACAAATTGTGTAGTTGAAGGTCCATAAGCTGACTTGGTTTGTAGATCAATTAATGATAGTTTCGTTTCTAGTAAACGTTAAGAATAGATGAAATCTTCCTTTCCTCAGCTGATTTCATATCATCCTTAGTTCTTGGCTTCTTGCACATCTTTAGTTCTCCACCCTTAAATTGGTGTAATGCTCAACCATCATCTGTGTACTTTGTAATGACCTCATCTTTATAAGTTTTATGGTTAGATTCATACCATTAGACATTAAAAGTCGAATTTATTTCACTGTCTTTTTACAGGCCAGTAAAAAGATTACAGATGCTAAACTCGCAAAAGATTTTCAAGCAGTTTTAAAAGAATTCCAGAAAGCCCAACGGCTTTCAGTAGAAAGGGAGACAGCTTACTCACCTGCTATTCCTCAAGCTATTCATTCATCACGGTAAATCCACGTGGAACCAGTACTTTCGTTTGTATTTTCATTCCAACTGTACGAACTACCTTTTTGTCCTGATACTTATGAATCATTTGCAGTGATGAAGCCAGTGAAATGGATGACAGCTCAGGCGGAAGTCAAGAACAGCGAGCCCTTCTTGACCAGTCTAGAAGGCAAGTTTTGTGCTTTTTATTTTTTTTTATATATATGGGCCACTTGCACATGGTACTGCTTGTAAGTATCAAGAAAGTCTGTATCATTGTCCAAAGTATGAAACAGTTTGTAAAGTAAAACAAAACCAGCCCATTTGACCCGTTATTTGGCATAATTTGTCAAATGGAGTTAAAAACTACTGTATTACTTTAAGAAAAATGGTTACCCTTTGGATATGTTTGTATTTTATTGCTGTTTTAATACATGTAATTAAATTCTCGTATACTTCTCAAATATCGTTTTTGTATATAAACTTTATACAGGGTGTTTTGTAATCTTTCTTATTATAATTCTATATATCTTAATGATCATGTATTGTTCGTGGTTGTCCTTGTCCATTATGCAGGCAGGAAGTGTTGCTGTTGGACAATGAGATTTCATTCAACGAGGCTATTATTGTGGAAAGAGATCAGGGAATAGAAGAAATTCAGAATCAAGTTGTTGAAGTCAACGAAATATTCAAAGATCTTGCTGTTTTGATTGATGAGCAAGGAACGGTGATCGGTGAGTATAATTTCCACCTAAAACTTTATTTTAAATATTCTTGTTGTGATTTTGAGTTTATGAAATTGATAATCAGTTTATTGCAGATGATATTGGCTCCAATATCGAAAACTCTCATGCTGCAACTGGGCAAGGAAAATCCCATCTTCTCAAAGCATCAAAGACGAAAAAAGCTAACACTACCATGGTAATTTTTCTTTCAATCTTTTTAAATATGTAGCTCTTCTTTGGAGGGTTTCTTATGATTTAAGTCAGCAAAGTGGTACATGTTTCATTATACTTTGAATACATAATGTTTGTGATCAACGTATTCTCTGATGCTTATTCCTTCACATTTGGCCCATGCAGATTTGCTTGCTTTTGGTGATCTTAGGGATCGTGCTTCTCATTGTGATCATAATACTTGCGGTCTGATGATCTTCAGTATATTCATTCATCGGAAAATCAGAGATTGTTTACGTCTTAGGGGGTGGACATTCTAAAGCATTCTTCAAGAGCATATCTGTACGTGTACAATTTAAGTTCATCTTTATTCGTGATCGTGTGATTGCATGCTTTGTAGGGGGGTTCTGCTAAAGTTGAATTATTATTATTATTTTAATCTTTTTATATGGGTTTATAGTTTGTTTTATGGCTTTTGGATTAAATACAAGTTCTCCAGCCTTTTTGGTAGTCTGTGAGAGCTGCGAGAGATGGAGTGTTACACTGTGATTTTCGAAAATAAGTAGTGTATTTCGTTGTGAGTGTCTATCGAATGAGAGTTGTAAAGTTTGCATCAGTATATATTCACTACCTATTTATTCATACAATGTTTGGATTTGTAAAGTTTGCATCAGTATATATTCACTACCTATTTATTCATACAATGTTTGGATACTACTTATTTATTCATACAGTGTTTGGATGTCGCTATTTTTTGTATAGAACCTGTGGTAGTTAATGATCATAGTTTGTTGTCATTGCTAACTTGCAGATTGTGTAAATGAAATATAATCTGGATGCTTATGTTATTGAGGGTGTTTGGCACTAACCTTCTTAGATTAAAGCAAATAAGAAAGTAGAAAATGCACCTACTTATTAAATATTTGAGTAAATTACACTGTTCGGCCTTCTAGTTCGAC
The DNA here is from genome assembly GCA_014162995.1 of Artemisia annua. NCBI lineage: Eukaryota > Viridiplantae > Streptophyta > Magnoliopsida > Asterales > Asteraceae > Artemisia > Artemisia annua. The sequence goes on from LBNU01035336.1 coordinate 45,080, forward strand.
CCAAATCACTAGTCCAGTCCCTTGACCTTTTTTTTTTTTTTTTTTTTTTTTTTTTTATTTATTTATTTATTATTATTATTATTTTTTTGCATGAATAATTCTTATAAGGAAACTTGGTAACACCATTCATCTTTATCTCTAACGCCCATTGGGAATTAAATTTGAGAGCTCTTGCATTTTAGCTATGACGGTCACAAGTGATAAATCTTTTGCCACTAGGCCACCAATGAACGATTATTTATTCGAGTTATATGCAAACAAGCGGCTTTAAGTGTTATGACATAAGAGCTTATTTATTTATTTACACATGCATTACATTTAAGAATAACAAGCAGGTTAAGCACTAACCACAATTGTACAAGCAGCTTATTTATTTATTTCACGCCTTAGTTAATTTCGGGTTGAAGCTTATGTGGATTCATCTTTATCTCTAACGCCCATTGGGAATTAAATTTGAGAGCTCTTGCATTTTAGTTATGACGGTCACAAGTGATAAATCTTTTACCACTAGGCCACCAATGAACGATTATTTATTCGAGATATGCAAACAAGCGGCTTTAAGTGTTATGACATAAGAGCTTATTTATTTATTTACACATGCATTACATTTAAGAATAACAAGCAGGTTAAGCACTAACCACAATTGTACAAGCAGCTTATTTATTTATTTCACGCCTTAGTTAATTTCGGGTTGAAGCTTATGTGGATTCATCTTTATCTCTAACGCCCATTGGGAATTAAATTTGAGAGCTCTTGCATTTTAGTTATGACGGTCACAAGTGATAAATCTTTTACCACTAGGCCACCAATGAACGATTATTTATTCGAGTTATGCAAACAAGCGGCTTTAAGTGTTATGACATAACAGCTTATTTATTTATTTACACATGCATTACATTTAAGAATAACAAGCAGGTTAAGCACTAACCACAATTGTACAAGCAGCTTATTTATTTATTCACGCCTTAGTTAATTTCGGGTTGAAGCTTATGTGGTGTTTGCCTATTATTTACATCTTTTATATGAGATACAAACAGTTTTGATGGTTGTTCAGGATTGCTTATCCAAACTGATGATCTGGATCTTTATGAGTAAAATAAGTTTTTTTGCATGAAAAAAAATTTGAAAAGATTATATCTTAAAAGGCTTTATAGTTGTGTTACAGTTTTTTATAAAGGACCAGCACGAATTTTCAATGATCAAATTGTGTAAGCTTTTCTACAAGTTCTTATGTGAGTATTGAAGAAATGCCAATGATTGTCTGCTAGTACACTGCACCATCAAGTAGAGATTCGTAACGACCAAAAAGTATCGGTTTAGCAAAAAGAGTTTCATTTTCAAGCTTCAGATCAAACTAGACAACAAATAGAATCAAATTCAAACCCTAAACCACTGCCAACATAATATCCAATTCAAAATACCAATAACAATCCATAACTAGACCACTTAACGTAAAACTAGAATACTTGTGTTAAGACATAAGCTAGGTATAACTAGAAACTTAACACTTGACCTCCTTCAATCCAAGACCAAAGTACAAAAAGGTTGGATCAGCTGCACCTTCTTTGTAATAAGCAAACACCATCCCACTGTCATCGTGCATGCTCTCCCCAACAAAGCTGCATAAAATTAGCACAATTTAAATCATCCATACGGTTTCAAGTTATAACAACATTCTTTCTTGAATTATCAGTTTCCCAGTTTCAAGTTAAATACTGCCCATTTATAAGTCACTGAATTTCTCAAGCAAAAAAACAGTATCTTATGATAATACAATTAATTTTCACTCGGCATAATGTTCACTGTAGTATGGGTAATAGGCAAATGACTAATAATGTAACACTATATTTGCATAAAACTACATATATCTTAGAAGCAAAATTGATCAAATGAATATGTAATGTGAAGGAGTAGCAAAAAAAACTTACAACTGAAGGTCGCTGAGCTTTCCGAGGAGGAACTTTGTCGCTGCCTCAATGTTTGTCTTGAAGAACTCTTGTTTCTCAGCATCAAGCTTAGGGGTGAGTTGTTTGATGTACTTCTTGATATAAGCAATAAACTGCTTCTTATCAAAAGGAGGTTGCTCCTGCATTTTTTACAATATCTAAATATCTTAAAAATCTACAAAAGTCTCAAATTTTCAAAACCATTCAAAAGTGGTTAACTTTTTACCTGAAGTCTAAAAGTGTCAACGATGTCAACAACCCTCACGGCTTGATCATCAACAGCCTCGTCTTCGCCACCTTCAGCAGAAGGGTTTGAAGCGATGTAAACATCAACAGCTCCCTGAACAACCCACTGTATCGGCAGAAGATCATAACACTTATCAGTACCATAATAAAGCCTGATTCAAAAAGACACCAAATGCATAGAAGGATAGGAAAGTAAGCAACTAACCTTTCCTTCGACTTCCCAAAGAATCCCATTCAAAATTTCGTTGCAAGGAAAAGAATCAGAAAGAAGCTCATCACCTACATTTAAAAAAACTCATTAACTTGCAACTATCAACGTGTATGACAAAATAAAGGGAATACAGTGGATCATAGCGTGTAATTTTTATCCTTTATTGAAACAATAAAAAATTGTAATTTTTATATTTACAGTTGCTCTATGTTAATCATATTCATTAGCCTCCGAAACAGAATATAATCTTACAAATAAACTTATCCAAACTCCAAAGCATAAAATAACTATCAATTAAACCTGTGAAAACTCACACACAACATGAACATCATCCCCTTCAAGCAGATTAAAACAGGAAAAACTGAACAAAAGTTACAAACATATTATTATAGGGATTGACGACTCGTCAACGCCATGGCATGCCCCTGTCTTGCCGTTATGATGGTGGATATGAGAGAGCAAATGCCCTCTTCTCCATTGCCAAAACCGCAATACAAAAGAAGACCATGGCGAAGAGACCCCCTATATAATAATATGTTTCTGTTTTCGTACATTTTTTTTTCCTTTTTTAACCCTGTTTAAATAGAAAGAGCTTTCATGCTATCAAAAGTGACACAATGGATCGATTAATGCTGATTTCAAGTAATGCTTTAGCAACATCTACTTTTTTTGAGAAAGAAAAATCAGAATATTGACAAGCAGATTGTATCGATTTACATAATTTTGGGGAAAAAAATATTATATTTATCTTATGATAAATATTTGAACTGTAATTCTAAAACTAAACATTAAACTTCCGAAACATTACAGTTTTTCTTTGTTAATCCTAACCATTAGCCTTCTAAAAAAATTGCACATAAAAAATTTGTGATGTTCAACAAATTCAGTTAAGAAAACCAATTAAAAAATCAACTTCCTCATTAAAAAAACTAAACTTACAAGCTTGAACCAAAAAAAAAAAAAAAAAAAAAAAAAAAAANAAAAAAAAAAAAAAAAAAAAAAAAAAAAAAAACTTGCAATAAAGTTTAACCATAACATAAATTAACTCTCACTTAAACTTCTAAAAACTATCCACATGATGACTAATTAACCATAAAAAAAACTTAAATTTTTCAACATGATTACCAACAAATTAAATAAGCCAACCAAAAAGACTTAAGACCCAAGTGTAATATCTTTCACGCGTGGTGTGTCGATCACTAAAACACCACACTCCTACAACGCGTGACTTTTTATTTTTTGTTCTTGTGTCTTTGAGTATATTATGACCCATATTTGTGTTTACGTTTTAAAAGGTGAAGCCGGTGGTGTTATTACATCTTTTCAGCGAGGTTGGTGGTGGAGTGAAAAGCCGACGTGAGTTACCCATATAAACAAAACATGCTAATCATACTAACCTTAAAAAATTACCAATATAAATAAACATGCACAATAACATAATAGATTCATTAAACAAGCTAAGCATAAAACCTTAAAAAAACTATCCATATAAATAAACAAACACAATAACACAGTATAACTAAATTACATGCAGATCTATACATGTCAAAAAGAAAAATTCTAACAAATATTACAAAGCCCTATATTCTTTTAAATAAGACGAATAAAAAAAAACTTGTAGAGAATATATTACACGTCAAACTAAATAAAAAAGTTAAAGATAAACAGATCTATGCAGTAAAAAAGTGATGAGAATTTACCAGTGAGTAAATCTTGATAAACCAACATGATGATTTGGAGCTGCTAAATCGTGTGAATAATAAAATAATAGGGTTCGAGAATACTCGTTTGTTGTGAGGGTTTTGTTTTTATAGGCAAAAGTGTTTGTGTTTGTGTTGGACTTGGATCCCTATGTTGCTATTGTTCTTCTATTTGGTTGGCCCATACCCACTTGGTTTTTAGGCCCACAGTCGTATGTTTGTATTTTTCTTTTTATTATTTTTAATTTTTTAACAAAGATAGTGTTCGCTTCTTTTATGTTTTTTTCTTTGGTAATTGTAAACCAGGGCCGGTCCTGAGATTTCAGATGCCCTAGGCGAGCCGAGTGAAATATGCCCCTTGTACATAAACAACATATTTTTAGGGGTTTGGAACCTGGTCAAGCCAGGCGGCTCATCCCTATGCCGATTTTTATTCATTAAATAAAACGTTACAATATGAGGAGTTAAACTCCGAATGCAAGTTCGACTACATTGTTCACCTAAATCGATGTCTTCGTGCGTTTCTTGAAACAAAAACATCAATTATCTTGTCATAGTCGACATTTGCTAAAAAAAACTACTTTCAATACTCACAATCGCTAACCCGTTTAGCCTCTCTTGACTCATTATACTTCGCATGTAAGACTCAATATCTTTAATTTTGAAAAGTTTCTTTCTGCAGAAGCTATCGTGACTGGAATTGTTAATAATATCTTGCTTACAAGTAACTCTTTAATATTTGAATCTAAACCATCCCAAACTCTTACGTCAAAAATATTGTGATTAACTCCGTCAACATAACAATCTTGAGGACTTTCGTGATTTTCATTTTTAGGATTTTCATCATCTTCACTAACATTAACCTCATTAGTTTCTAGATTTTCATTATCATCATTAACGTTAACTTTATCATTTTCTAGGTTTTTATTATTTATAGGATTTTCATCATCTATATTAATGTTAACCTCGTTATTATTTTCTTCAACATTATTATTATTATTATTATTTTCATTCTAACTACATACCGATCCATAAAACCGTGTTGAGGTCGCTTTAATTCTTGTTGATTTTTTTTTCTTTTTTTTTTCGTTTCTTATTTTGGGCACATGACGGTTGTGAACGACGCAACATGACAAAATAGAGGGTAAATTATCTAATATTCTACAAAGCAAAAATAATATGAATGGAACAATGTCACTTGATCAAATTTATAAAGAGATAAAAAGATGATCTGTTGTTTCGTTAAACGCCTTTCCAATTCAAAACTTATTTCCCGTGATCACAATGTTTAGACAAACAGCCTTGCCTACGGTTTTCTTTTCTTCTAATTTTCTACGCATGTAAATTGTAGGGGGAATTGCATATATATCCTTCCAAGCAAAAGACATAATTGTGTATATATCCTTCCAAAGACTTAAATATATCATATATATCCAAATTATTATTTTATACATATTTAAAGCAATAATATACATGATAATTGTTTATAAAATACGAGTAATTCAGACCCGTGCGATGCACACGGGCTCGATCTAAATGTTCATAGGGTATTGTTCAGGACTAATTTTCGTCATTTTGATCATGGATGGATTTTGTTGGTCAATCAATTTCTAAGTTGTGTTTGTTAGCATGACATGGAAATTGTTGATGCCATTACTTTTAATTGAGGTCGAATCAAACACTCAAAATACAATATATAACTCGGGCTGCCTCAAGACCCGTGTAATGCACACAACTTTTTTATTTGTTTTTATAATTTATAAATGACTTCAAGCCAAAATTATGTAATCTTTCCTTTCTATTCATTATTCAAGGTGATATTTTTAATATGTCGTATTTTGTTATTTTAGCAAACTCTTTTAATTTATTTGTTTAAATCGGATGTACTAAAACTAATTGATCCGTGCGATGCATGGTTTTTGTTTACCATTAAAAATTCTAACTCTTAGTATTGTCAAAAACTAATTTTTATAGGATGTATGTTTACGAATCGAAGGGATTAAGCCATTAACCATTTTGACAATTTCAAACCACTCGAGTATCCTTAGGCTTCATTAATTATAGTATGATTTCAATGTTTCAATCCGTTACAATCAATTTATACAACTCAAGTAATGATCTCTTTA
>LBNU01035337.1:12072-48480 GCA_014162995.1 Artemisia annua
TGGGGTACAGGTTTTGTAGATTTAAAGTGAAAAGATCCAATCTCTAGAGGTTTTCTAAAGGCAAGTAGATCAAGACTTCAAGCGGGTTTTGCACACGATTTGTGAGGCTTATGTTAAAAAAGTTGAGTCTTTAAGATTTTTAAAGGGTTAAAACAACTTGACAAGGTTAAAGCAAGGTTTGAAGAAGAATTGCTAGTACGAGTACTAGGTTTAACATCGAAAAGCTCGATAGGTTTGGTGTACAAAAGCATAAAGCTTCTAAACAATTTGAGTTCAAGCAACTTGGTCCTGGTTTGAAAACAGGAGCCCATGGAGTACATGTACAAAAACGTGTTTGGTTTGAGGTGCTATTGAAGGGAGTTCAAGAAAAATGCGAAGGTGATGTTATTCAGGATAGTAACGATGATTTGCAGTGGCTTAAAGAAAGTTGGAGGTTAAACAACTTGAAAGAAAGATAAACACCAACTGTTTGGTAAATGAGCATGTACACCTTGGTGCAAAGGTGCGGCAGACATTATGAACATCGGAGTACATGGTTAAGAGGGCGCGGAGGTTAATGTTGTTGAAAAGCAGAAGTTGAAGGAGGTCAAAGGAATCTAACTTTAATATTTACTAAGGTACAATGCTTGGTTAACAAGGTTATCCCTTGTTCGAGGTTCCAACATTGGATGAAAATGTTAAGTGTCAGTATAGACTAAGAATCACTTCTAAGGTGAAAATTGTTATGATACAATATCAATTCTTAGTGAACTATTTTGGAATTACTATGTATAGGGATTTAATACTTAAATAGAGTTAGAGTTAAACTTAAACTAAAATTGCTTGGTAAGCAATACAAGCTAGGATAATATGAAGTTCTAATTTTATAGGGATTGTACCCTTCATATCTATAAATATATGTGATGGGGGAGGGGTGCTAGTAAATTTATTCTTCTTGCCTCGATATAAGCCTTTATTGGTTATTAATAAAAGGGTTCGAGAGCAGTGGCGGAGCTAGAAAAAAATTTTTGGGAGGGCCGAAACAAATTTTGTTCCGGAAGAACATTAAATGGGAGGGCCGAAACAATTTTTTTCCTGAATAACACATGAAATCGCGAAAAAATACACTAACGTGCTTAGGTTTAGGGGGCCGGGACCCTTCCCGGTCCCTTAATAGCTCCGCCCCTGTTCGAGAGTATATTGTGTACAAATTATCTTGTAACCTTGAGGTGTCGATTTTTTTTGAGTTTTTTAATCAATTTCGTGCAAAGCTTTGAGTTTGTTAGAAGTTTTATCCGATATAATGTTAACTTAACATTATCAATCAATCATAAACGCAAAAGTGTTGAAATGTTATTCGGATAAACTTTCTTCTTTTTATATTGGGCTTGGCGTAGAGCTGCTAGAATGGTCCAGGAAATAGTCGAGCTGCAAAACCTACAATCAATTCTCCTTGATGTCGTCCTCAGGTAGCAATTAATCGTTGGGATTCACTTTAGAAAATTCAAAACTGTACTCAGTAGCCTCATTAAGGAATAAGGAAAGAGATTGAGGAAAAAAAACATTAGATCAACGCAACATGCATATTTGGCGTCTCACGAAAAATCGACTTCCAACCAGATTTAATTTAGATCACCGCGGAACAGATCTCAATTTGACACGTTAAGTTGTTCATGTTCAAAATAAAAACAGAAGTTGTTAAAGCAAAAATACGTAATGTTAACAATTATCACAGTACTTCTTAAGGATTAGATAAACTAATTGGTCATACATTTAGCTGCTTCAGTAATTCTGCTAAGATCAGTTGCATATTTGCATCTGTTCTAGTGAAATTCCATGTAGTAAAAGTGATCGAGTAGTCGGTTGATCTTTGTAACAACAAGCAAATATTTGTTACGTGTGAGTTAGAGGTGTGTTTAAATATTTCCTTTTTGTATTACTAAGGTATCGAAATGGAACAAAAGAAAGAGTCTGGTGAAATAGATGAGCCTAATAAATAGGTCTAACCGTGGACCTACCGCATTAATAACTTGCGGTAGGTCCACGGTTAGGCCTATTTATTAGGTCCATGTATCACATCTCAATCGAAATTTAAATAAAAGAAGAACCCAGTCATAAACTTCAGAACACATAAACAAGTCATTGTTTATTCACAAAACTTACCAGATATTTGATACTTACATTATATCCAGAGAAGAGACGAGTTTTACATATCACAGAAACGTTGGGTATTAAAGGAGAAAATAATAACAATAATAATAATAATAAATAACATTGATTAGTAATTTTTATTAAAATGCAATTACATCTACTTAGAGCATTAGCAATCATAACTCAGCTCCTGCGTTAAGGTGACGTGGAGTCTCTTTAACGTGCGTTAAACACACGTTACCACACCGGCTAGTCCAAGTGAAGACCGCGTTAACGTGTGGCATTAGCCACTTAACGCCGAGTTAAGCATTTTTTTCTTTTCTTTTCTTTTTTTTCTTCTTCTTCCGATTTAAATGTTTTTTGTGGGTTTTGTTGGGTATTTTGGTGTGTTTGTATAATAAAGTGTGTGTGTTATGTGTGTGTTTTAGTGCCTGTTTCGTCTGTTTGCAGGTATCAATCCGAAGAAGAAGATAACTTTTGCAAAGTTACATTTTCAGTCCTTGTGGTTTTCGGTGTTTACGATTTAGTCCTTGTGGTTATTTGTTTAAAGTAAATAACATTTTCTGTATTTACGGTTTAGTCATTTTTTTAATTTTTTTATTATTTTTTTTTTAGTAAATAACATTTGTATTTTTAGTGATTTCTTTAAATAAAAATGTAATTTGTTTTAATTTGTATTTAGATTAAATAAATGGAAAAGAAGAAAAAAGTGGGGCCCAAAATGTTGAGTTAAGGTTGAGTTATGATTGCGGGTGTTTTTTTTTTTTTTTTTTTTTTTTTTTTTTTTTTTTTTTTTTAGTCAAGGTGAAAAGATAAAAGCTGATGTGGCGCTGATATGGCACTGTGTTAAAATTTAACCCGAGTTATGGTTGCTAATGCTCTTAGAAAGAATATCTCATGAATCGTTACTTGTTAGACAAAAAAAGATTATATCATCGCAAAGAGCACTATATCATCTTTCTAGAGATTAGCATTCGTAAATTTTCATTTCTTCAATAATAATATGGACATTGCAAAGAGCAATTACACGTGATTTAACGATAATTTAAAAGTTCAAATACTAAACAATGAAACTCCAAAAGTTTTTCATTTTTTGCAATAGAAAACACACATTTATATATAACACATTGTATTTACATTTCTAAACTAGATCATTTATTCATAAAGTTTGGCAGAAATATGAGAAAAAAAACTGGTGTTAAAAGTCACATGACATATTATATGTGATTTAACATTATTCAAAAAGTTCAAAGACTAAATTTTTATAATTAAATGCGTATAAGTATTTGTATTGAACTCCAAAATTTTCATTACTTTTTCCAACGGAAACCACACATCAAAATTTTGCAGCCATGTATGTCACATAATATTTGGGCATATGAATCAGTACCGTATCTTCGTAAAAGGTGGACAAAATTACAAAACAAAATAGTATTAAAAACTCGTTTGATATATCACATGTGTTTTAGCTATAATATATGATTTCTAAACCTTTTACAACATGTAATAACATTGAAATAAATTTTCTTATTAAACTTCGACAATTTAATTGTTTCTTGTATTGAACATTAAACATTCATAACTTTTGAACTATATATACAGTGTTTAAGCTCTTGACATAAAGTCACACGAGGTGGGAAACCCGCGCGTTGCCGCGGGGTGTTTTGCAAAAGAAGCAGTTTCCGTTGCGTTTGGTAAATGTTGTGAACTGGAAATGGTCCTCATAGAGGAGAGTAATATGTTTGTATACCTAAGGTATTTGCAATCAATATTTGGCTAAAGACTACTCAACCTTAAAGGCAAAAAAGTTTGTATAGATAACCTTGAAAGTAAGGAAAAATTTTAGGAGTTGCTTAAAAAGCAGCTGAATCACACCCGTCAAAGCGTCATAACATTGTACATTACACTCGCCAAGACACGGGTAATCTCAGCTTTAACCGGACCCGTTAAACCTCATCACAGCCTCAGAATATTATACTTATTGCTGCCTTTGTCTTCATCTTTATTCAACACGCAATTTCCGGAATCTAAACATCATTAATGGCATGGTTGGTTGCAACTACAAATTTGATGTCTAGTTACGTCTTGCACTGAAATCCTGGATAAGGCATAGATATAATGACGACATCAGAAATCCTTTTTTGTTAATCCTAATATAAAAACAAACTTCTACGATAAACATACTACTACAGCCTGATTCTCAAGTATTATTCTTTAAAAATTGATTGTGCTAGTCATTGTTGAAGTTACTATATTTAAAGACCATTAACTGAACAAACTTATATAAATAAGTCTACGTTGTCTAACTAAAATCCCATGAAAGTAGATGATCATGTAGAGATAATGTTTCGTTTTCTAAGTTTAAAATAGTTGATATTTCTAATGAAGTGTAATTCTAAATTATGACTACGGAAATGTCATGTATATAACTTTCTAAAGATTGTGACATGTCTGTCTCCTCAAAATCAAAGTTCAGTCATCTTCTAATGGCTCTAATATATAACATTCGCTAACTAATATCCTGAATCATATCTCATATAACATAAATTAAGTAACAATTTATCGAAATCTAATTCGCAACAAAAATCTCAAAAACATATACTTTTGTATTAAGGTTTGAGGTTACTAAATGTTTGAATGCCAGTCCATTTATTGGTTTTCTGACAGGAACTTTTATCGCAGCAATCTAAAGAATTTTCACATTTGTTCCTTATTCTGCTGTTTGTGTTTTATCTCAACTGATAACATAAAAAAATTTCATAGTAACATTTGGAACCTTGCTGTTGCATTTCACTAAACCATGCTGTTGCATTTGATGCGTTGATGGTGTTGCTGCCGATCCACTGCAGGCATGAGGTTGATGACACCATTGCAGAAAGCACTTGAAACCTGAAAAAATGGTGTCGTGTTATCATTTCAAAAGTTACTTTATATTTCGAGAAACATATAACTCATAAACTAAATACGCACTAAAAGACGCAACTCCAGTCTCCTAAATCTGTTCATATTGCCAACCTCTAATATACGTGCAGAAAGCTGAAAATGGAACTTACATAACAGAATCGTCAATCTTTGATATGCTTCATGAAATGTTTATCTTGAAGCAGTGCTTTAATATATGGCAGAGGATTAGGCTGAGGAGCCATGTACATTTTGCCTCCTTCACAGTATAGATGATACTCGGGTCTGCTACTGTTAGAGTGGCCTATCAAGTGTTCCTCATACCAAAATGCTGCTCCACAATGGCGACAACGCTGGTCACAGTATCCTATATGGCTATATCATCATACTCTGGTGATGTATCTACAATAAAGTTAATGAATTGGTCAATGGAAAGTTGTGGTACAAAGAATTTCATAGCCCATGACATTAGAAGATTCGAAGAAAGGTTAAAATGGGAACCTTCATAGTGAACAGATGTGGAAGGTTCTCCAACTGGAGTCATTGGAGGCTGAACTTCGCTGTGCGAAGCACGTCGGCCAGCATGACTATGCACATTCCGTGTATTTCCCTGAGAACGGGCCCCACAAAGTGGGAGACCTGTGACACATCTCTTTTTGCAGGCGTGTAGACCGGAAAATCACATGGTCGAGCGACATCTGTTGGGTCGCATTAAAAATTGTAACAACGTTAACTAAAAAACTGATAACTTAGCAGATTCATATATCTGAAATCAATATCAGAAACTGTGAACCCGAAAAAGTTAAAAGACTGCATACCTTCTACCACAGCTACAATGGGAGGATCGTTTGTCGAGAAAACTTGAGGTTCACTACCGCTGATTTATGAATGAAGACACCATAAATCAATAGTCATATTAAGAAATGAAATAGTACAGTTAAAAAAGGTTTTAAGCCTTGCCTTGATTGTTAACGAAAGTGGATGCCATCTGAGAGTGACCAACGTCGTCATATAATATTCTTTGGAATTGTCGATGGATGCTCGACAGCGAATATTTTGTTGCACTACCTGATCACGTGGGTCTGAAACTGAAATGGAAATGCGTGACCGTTTTTGTCCAGCCGCACAGACAGAGGCTTCAGAGAGTGGTGTGTTGGCAACCACTGACACATGGAAAAAGAAAAACATCAGAAGGTATCCATGATAAGATGTAAAATGTGTATGAATGTTTTATTGTTAATACAAAAGGCGCACAAATGTTTATAGCTCCCAAAGAGCCTTTGACTTCAGTAACAGTAACATGAGAAGCGGCTGCAGGCTCTCAAAGAGTCAAAGTACAACAAAAGAGGTGTAAATAATTGTGACAAACAATGGGTAATAAAAGGCTTATTTTCAGTGGGCTTACGAACTTGTGTACAATTTGAAAAGTTCATAAGCTCGTATTTTTGGGCTTATAAGATTATCAAGTCGAGGTTATGAACTCAACAAAAGTAATAAGCTCATAAAGAATGAAACTGTATTTGCAATGCATTATCAAATGTTTTAAACACAATGACAAACACCCGATGAACATAAGATATCTTGTTTCCAAGCACCCTCTAAAACACAAAACCAAGCATCCCCTAAATTATCAGTATCATGATCCATTTCAACTTTACTTTAGGCGCAAATTCTACTTTTATACTCTTTTGAAATACGATTTTATAGTATGCTGAAACACGCTTTAGTCATGCCTTTATTTTCAAGATGCCTGACTCCTATATGGTATGACAGTTTACCATCCCTTTTGGATTTTCAAAAGCATTTATCTCCTAAAAAACACTTCCAATGTACATAGCTAATATCAATCAAATAATTCATCTTTTACATAAAAGAATATAACCAACCCAAATAATCAAACAACTCCTAATTTTAGGAAAACCACTAAATTAAATCGAAACCCTAATCCGTATGCAGTAACCCATACTCGCATAGACCAAAATGACAATAATAGAAAAATGGACCAATTAAAAGCCTAAATCTAAGATCACAAGATTAATAGCAACGTACCTTTTCATGTTGAAGATTTTTTTTTGTTTCGCAGCCTCACTACCAAAAAAGCCTACAAAAAAAATACACAAACATTGTTATAATCAACTTCATCATGATTGTTATAAACAAAAAAGAAATGGTACATAAAAATTAACTTGAATTAAAGAAATTATGAACCCAATCGAACCTCAATATGTTGTGACTCGGTGACTAAATCACTGAACTACACTCGCTGAACTCACCTTGTTACTTGATTTCTTGGCGTCATTATGTTCTTCCGTCACTAACATGGGGCTGCAATATTGCAATATTGGAACCAAAATAAGCTAACACAAACACTCGCAAAACATCAGTTCTATAAAATGTGAAGATTGAGCAAGTCAAATAGCTATTATTAATCAACTCACAGTTTGAGATGGTGAAAGTTGAGCAAAACGGTGCATCCTTACAACATGGGCAGTTTCGAAGGAGGCAAGATCTTCATACGATTTTATCTGTAATTGAACTAATAAATGATGTCTACTTTTTAAAAGGATTATGGAAAAGTAAAATCATAAATAGAACCAACTTACTTCATTTATTGGCTCTCTAGCATGTACCTCGGATGAAGAGAACCTTTGATAGGCTTCTGTCGAAATTTCCAGCTGATACTTTGATTGACCTCTTAACATGTGCTTCCTGATAAACAAAACCCACACAAAGATATCATATATGCTGATAACATTAAAATGGGGGTGTTCATAATTGCTCTTTATAAAGGGACTATGTAATATTGGCTAATCAAAATAAGTGTTCGACTGTAATAAAACGCGCCAAATGAGATAGTAATTCCACCCTTTCCTATGTAAGGTATGGCTTAATGGCTTATAACCACTTTTTACAGACCACATTTCAACAAAAAAGATGCGCCTGTAATTGTTAACCGCTTCAAGCAAATAAGCTCAAGGAAAATAAGCTAATCCAAACACCCTCTACCAACTATGGCAAAATATTATTTTCTACTGTTGATTATTTCATATTAAACCTAGTACATACATGGATGACATACTATGATACCTGCTTTATTGGCTAGAACAAAGACTTGAATTTCGCTGGCCATTTCAGCCACATTTCAGCACCTAAACCCACCTCTTTCAGCCCCATTCAATCACCTAAAGACCCTGCTGTTAGCCCCCATTTCAGCCACCTTTTTAGGCGCAATTTCCGAAAAAAAAACCCTCCTTTCAGCCCCATTTAAGCACCGAAACACCCTCTTTTCAGCACCCATTCCAGCCACCTTCTTTAGCCGCAATTCCAGCGCCAAAAACCCCTCCTTTCAGCCCCATCTAATCACCTAAACACCCTCCTTTCAATCCTCATTTCAGCCACCTTCTTTAGCCGCAATTTGAACACCAAAACCTCCTACAATTTCAGTTTACGACAAAATAAACATGAGTACCTATCAACATGGAATTGATCAATTATACACCTTTTCAGTAGTCATCTTCTTTAGCCCCAATTTTTACAGAAAAACAAAATTGTCGACCAAAACAGCCTTAAAACCTGTCCATGCACCCGTTAAAACCAGCTATATATTACTCCATTCAAAGAAGCCAAAACAAAGATTGAACCCTTAAAACAGGCAAAACAGGTTAAAGGTTAAAAAGCAGTTTATAAATACGAACTTAAAGACAAAAAAGGCGATCCCAAAATTAACTTAAAACGTTTACTAAATTATCTTGGCCGATACTTTTCAGCAAATAATTAAAATTTTATACTAATCTAACAGTTTTTACACAATAAGCGAACGGAGATACATTCTTTCAGATTATTTGTAGAAAAGCAAAATCCGGAAATTAGTGCCAGGTTGGTCTAACCGTATACATATGCAGCAGATCGTTAGATAACGGAAGAAAGCTGCAATAGAAAGAAAAAAAAAAGACATTAGATCATACATGGTTTAATATGTGATTATGAACTACTTACGAATAAGCACGAAAAGCAAGAAATGCCAAAAGATGGTATAGAATATGTGAATCTATGGACCTAAATCTATAGCATTGCCGTGTTTATAAAGAATTTTAACAAAGAAATGAACATTTGAACCTGGTAAAATCATTTTACACTGCATGACTTGTTATACATTAGAATAATAACAGTGGTAACTTTATTAAAATTAACAACATCAGCTTCATTAACTTAAAGGTAGACGTAAGCCATATATTTTAGAAGTAAAGTCAGAAATTGTAAAAGATCAGCTGGCCACAATCAGAAAGAAAAATCCAATACATCGCCTCTGTTGCATCACGTTTTTTCAAAAATTACCTAATAGCCACATTAAGTACAAAATACTCGACAAAGTACTTAAATTCGAAACCACATCTTATTACTACTGATCAATATTCCAAAAATTACTTTTACCACTTCAAGTTTAAAATATATTTTACACATTTACTTCATTTTCACTTCAGAAATAATTGAACATGACAACAACTGACAGACCATAGTTAAAACTTTGTGGTCATTGAATACGTTAGGATCTATTAAAGTTGGTTAACGGTTGTAAAAACTCCGATTTTCAACCTACAAAAAGGAACATAAATTACCTTGACAACATTGAATTTCCATTTACATGTTGAAGTAGCCTCCGTTGTCCCCGCTGCATTCCCATGGTAAACATCCCTCAACGATATAGTGTCTTGACAGCGAGTCTACGACTGTGCAATTGTCATTGGTAATTCGGTTGCCTATGTATTCTAAGACAAAAACCAACAGAAGCATCATACATAAAGAGTCCCAAAGGCAAATTTTATTAATATATACATACTTACACATTTACGTCAGTATTCAAATGCACACGTATTGTATTTACAACAACACTGGCCGACTTTTTAAACACCCCCCTATTTAACATACTGCACTGATACAATCCGGGTGCATATTTCACGAATTGAGGTGAGCCAAGAAAGTTATACGGATGCCTGGGGCAAAAAGTGGCTCATAAACAGATGATGATAGATAATTTGGGTTATGGTTTGGATATGGTATGATATGTCAGCAAATAAGTGATAATATAAATTGCTAGTAAGTTCCACCGCCCGAATTGACCCGCCTGGTTTATGGGGAGGGAGTATACTCATTATAGTCACCAATGTATTGGAGGGGGCCTTCTAGTTACATGTGTCCAGTGTCTCACAGGTTGGTTAGGAAGCTGAGATGTCAGTGACAGATTGAGTAGATCCGAGCTCCCGAATAGTGTCGCAATCCTTGACTCTTCCATCAACGCCCGCCAAATTTGCCAAGATGGGATTTTGGTACCTATATTATCCTCGATGCTCTCACGGTTTAGCTCTCTCGAGTGCAGATCATCACTACCCTTCTTTTCAACTACATCTCTTGGTAAATGTTATTACCGTTTTAGCAAACAACCAATTTCATAAAGGTACAACAACAGACTTTACTGGACCACCCCCGAAATATAGGCAATTTTAGTTGGTGCCACAAATTAAAGAGAAACGATTTATAACCTTTATACCTGTTGATTTTCTATAACAACTGTAACTCAAAGGAATCATGAAAATTTGTTACAAGATTTCAATAATATTCATAAGTTGGCACACCATATTAAGGATGGCAATGTTTCATGGGTATCGAGAACGCCACCACAATCAGAATAGCTCCAAGCAGGAGATTCTTCCCCTTTGCTACAGGTTCTAATCCTCCATGTAAAAAAAAACACATAATTATCTATTTCTTTTGCCAAATGAGTCCACTAATTTTATGTTCAAAAAGATTGTAGTAATGGTTTAGCTGGCTATATGAGTTTGCAAAAAAAAAAAAAAAAAAAAAAAAAAAACGCTAAACCTGGTCCCGAAACTTGATAACCCGATAACCCAACAACAACCCTATCCACAACATTTGTGATGACAATGGTGATGCTTAAAATGATATTCGTCCAGGATAAACTGATTAGAGTAAACATTTCCAGGTTACAACAACATTATAGCTACAAAACCATAAGAACCCGAAATATGGGCAAAATATAATCGTAGGCAGATATTAACTTTGAATAAGCTGGAATTGTATATACATACATAAAATTGAAGTTCATTCATCTGTAGAGACTATGTAAACACTTATGCGTTTAATCAGTAACCAAACATCAACAACACATAATTTTTTCATAAAAAAGAACACCTTTTTCGGCTTCACCATATGTGGTACAGTTGCTGAGCTAACAATTCCTGTAAAGCACCCTAATGTGCTTATTGTGTTAAGTGCCATTTGAGCCGGTCGATTCCTGTAAAAACCCAAACACAAATTTAGGGTTCCATTTTACATAATATACAAATTTAGGTTTAAGGACTTTATATTTAATAACCAACCCAATAAATCCCTAAAATTTGTAAGAAACCGAAAATTAATAAAAACCCCAAATTAAAACAAAACCCTAATTTTACCTTCCTTTGAGTTTCTGGGATTTGTTTATCCTCCATATCAGATCGTAACTGAGGGTTTTCTTTGTGGATCTTGATACATTTAGGATCTGTAGAAGAACAATAGATCCAGTGTGTGCGTGTGTGTGTGTTTTTAGCTTGCATAATCTGCGAGAATCATCTGGAAAGTTGAAAATGGAGGCGTTTTGTTATTGTGAGAGAGTGGGAGAAGAAGGTTGAGGGGTAGCAATTCACTGTATGTTTTCCTGTATATCCACACACAAACAACTGTAGTTGGATCAAAAATGTGGAAGGGAAGCAATTTTGGGAAGTAATGTATGCTCAATGGTATGTACCACAAAGTGTGGAAGTAGTAGTTTAGGGGAGTAGTTTTGGGGGAGCAGTCCCTGGTAAATGTAGGTATTTATAATATTTATGGTCGAAACTGATTAAGAAAGACTCAAAAAATTCAAAGTGAATACTTATTGTGTACTGAAGCAACTTATGTAATCGCCTCCATGTAACGTCTATCTAATTGGTGACCGATGTACCTTTCAATCAAGTGCTAGTATTAAATATTACTCCTCTTGTCTCAAAATTATTATTAGGAGACAAAAATGACATAGTTTAATAGTTTAATAAAGTGGGGCCACTTTAATTTTCGACCATTATATTCTCCCACTAAACTTAAAAAGAAAAGTGAACAATTATTTTGAGACATCCCAGAAAGAACTATAATTTTGAGACAAATGGAGTATTTCGTAATTGCGTTTTTTTTGAACGGCGGAGATTTATATATAAAAAAAACTAGCAAGAAGCTAGAAATTACAAAGTTACAAGATTAGGGTTTTTAAGCCAATCAATCCAACTAAACGAAGCCTTACATCTATATCTACACCAATTAAAGGAATGAGCCACTACTTCATTAAAAATAGACGCCTTCCAAGGAGGAGTCTCGTCGAAAATGATTTTGTTGCGAAAATTTCAAATAAGCCACCACATGATATAGCAAACTCCTTCAAGCAATTGTTTGTTTTTAGAATGAAGACGAAGATTCACTAACCAATCCAACTAAATGAAGCCTTACATCTATATCTACACCAATTAAAGGAATGAGCCACTACTTCATTAAATCTATATCTACACCAATTAAAGGAACGAGCCACTACTTCATCAAAAATAGACGCCTTCAAAGGAGGAGTCTGGTCGAAAATGATTTTGTTGCGAAAATTCCAAATAAGCCACCACATGATGTAGCAAACTCCTTCAAGCAATTGTTTGTTTTTAGAATGAAGACGAAGATTCACTAACCAATCTAACCATTCCTCATAAGTCGACACCTCCGTGAAAGAGACATCCCACCAACAAGATATCAACCGAAGAGCCTCTCTTACAGTGTGGCAAGCAAAGAAAATGTGACTAGATGATTCCACCGCCTTACCACAAATCGGACATAAAAGAGAAATAAGAAGCATACCTCGTCTAGAAATATTTAACTTGGTAGGTAAGCAATCTAACTTAACTTTCCAAGCGTGAATATTAACTTTATTGGGAACCTTATTTATCCAACGCGTTTTTGTCGAGACCTCCGGCAAAAATCGCTCGTCAATGTATCTTCTCACTGAAGCAACGATAAAATCTCCTGAACCTTCCAACGACCATAACCATCTATCTCTTGACTCACAAAGAGAAATGCCCCTCTATATTATCCAACAGCTCTTGCAATTGAGATTGCTCCAGCCCACCCCTTGGAACTTGTTGAAAAGAATGACTAATATTGCCATGAGACAATTTCTCTGCCACAGTAATGTTCTTGCAAGATTCCAAAGCGTATAATCTGGGATATAAAACCTTAAGCGCGACATCCCCCCCTCCATGTGTCCTCCCAGAAATAAGTATCAGCCCCATCATACATTTTTTTCTGGATGAAGTCATAAAAGTCTATACCTTGCTGTTTTAATGTCTTCAACTCACGAACAATATCTAACGAAATGGATGTTTGATGATGCTTAGTGTTAAAACCGAGACCACCATCTACACCATGGATTCCTTGAATAAACCTCGCCCATAACGACGAATTTTGAGTACGAAAACGCCAAACCCACTTGAACATAAGCGCTCTATTCAATGCATAGAAACTCGATACCCCTAAACCTCCTTTCTCTTTAGGAGCCAACACTTTATTCAATTTTATCCATATCGGTTTTTTACCATTAAGATCAACACCATTAAAAAAATTACAACGAATGGATTCTAACTTTGGAAAGACTTTCATGGAAACTTTATATAGAGACATATAGTAAATAGGTAACGAACCTAAAACCGATTTGAGAAGTGTGAGTCTGCCGCCTATGGATAAAGTTTTCATCTTCCACTTAGATAAACGAGTACTAAGTTTATCGATAACCTCATTCCAAGACCGAATACGAGACATAATACCTCCAGCCTTCGAACCTAAGTAAGAAAAAGGAGCATGAAGAGAAGCACAACCAATCTTAGCAACTGATTGATCCACTTTAAGTTTATCCACATAAATACCAATAAGTTTACTTTTATTCATGTTGATACGAAGGCCAAGCACGATAAAAGCAATCTAACATATAAACAATAGTCTCGATATTTGTATCACTCCAATGACCCATGAAAACCGCATCGTCCGCATAAAATAGGTGAGAAAGTTGGAGAGAGTGTCCCACTGAGATACCTGTGAATATACCTACATCTACCACCCTTTGAACTGAAATGTGAAGACTTTCCATGATCAATATGAATAAGAACGGAGATAATGGATCACCCTCTTTGAGGCTTTTGTAGAACTGAAATTCACTAGTTGGGCTTCTGTTAACAATAACCGATCCTCTAGCTGATTGATGACAATTTTGGATCCATTCACGTCATCTATCACCAAAGCCGAATTTTCTCAAGACGTCATCTAAAAAATCCCAACGAACCGAATCATAAGCCTTCTCGAAATCTACCTTGAAAATCGTAGATTGTTTCTTCTTCTTCTTACACCAATGTAAAAGTTCATTTAAAATGAAAGGACCATCTAGGATTTTTCTATTTGCAACGAACGCTGATTGAACTTCATTCACAATATCTCCCAGGACCATAACAAGACGATTAGCCAATATCTTAGCAATTATCTTGTACAAACTTCCAATTAAAGTAATCGGCCTAAAGTCTTTAACCATATTTGCATCATTTTTTTTCGGAATTAAAGCAATGAAAGAAGAGTTACTACCTTTAGGAAACATACCATGTATGAAGAAATAGAAAACAGCCTCCATCACATCATTTTCTATAAGATTCCAATACCTTCTGAAAAAACCAAACGTGAACCCGTCTGGGCCTGGGGATTTATCGATCCCACAATCCCAAACCGCCTTTTTTATTTCTTTGCGTGTGACATTGGATTCCAATTCATCCCGTTGTTCAAGGTTCAGTTTTGTTGGAAAATCCAAGTCAATTTGAATCCGAGAGTTCTGAGGTTTATCAAAACGGTTTTTAAAATGAGAATAAAACTCATTTTTCACCAAGTTAGGAGTTACAGTCCATATCCCATCAACCAAAATGCCACGTATAGTTGATTGATTTCTTTTTTTGTTAAGAATGCCGTGATAGTATTTAGAATTTTCGTCTCCTTCGATTGCCCATCTAATCTTAGCTTTTTGGGCCGCCTCCATCGACTCAAGCTTATCTAAATCATGTAACGATTTAAGGATATTCAACCGTTTACAAAGAACATCGATATTACCCTCGCCTTTATCAATTAACCCGTCGATCTCTGCTAACTCCTTTTTTAAATTCGTTTTATGGGTCTTAGAATTAACCCTCTTCATTTTTATCCACTCTCAAATCTTCTCTTTAAGATACTTTAATTTTTTCATAAGTTTCCCCATAGCATTAGTATCAACCACCTGAGCTTCGTTCCATGTAGTTTCCACTAAATTATCAAAGCCCTCTAAATCAAACCAATAGTGAAAAAAGCGAAAAAGGATGGGGCCATAATCAAAATGAGACTCACGCATTAAAATAGGCCGATGGTCTGAAAGATATCGATCGAGAGTAACCGCTGAAATATTAGGACAAGATCCCATTAAGCATTCAGAGATGAGAAACCTATCGAGCTTACTCATCTTAGTAGCCATTTTATGACAACATGTAAATGAGCAACCACCTAAAGGAACCTCCTCCAAACCCGTGGACGAAATAAATAAGCTGAAAATCATCAACACCATATACATTAAACAAAGAACCATAACTCTCCTCCTTTTTTCGAACATCATTAAAATCACCCATGATAACCACTTCACCCTGCCAATTAGAAATCACAAGAAGCAAGTAATCCCATAACATCTTCTTTTCATTCAACTCTTGAGGAGCATAGATAGATATAATGAGAATACTTTTACCATTAGGAATCCATTCACCTCTAATCATAACAAAATAATTAGAGATCGTAGAGTTAAATTTGCGAAACATACTTGGATCCCACACACACAGAATACCCCCCGAGTTACCAACAGAAGGACAAAAGACGTGATCAAAATTAAAATTACCCCGGCACATCTTAATTTTGAAAAGCTCAATCATCTCCATTTTCGTTTCTTGTAAAGACAAAATTCACCTTCTTGACGCACAACTCCTTAACCCAATATTTTTTAGCCTTTTGGGCAAGGCCTTGGATGTTTAAAGACCTAAAATTCATCGATGAACTTCGTTTACTCCTTGGGATTGAATAATCTTGATGACGTGGGATTGCGACCACGCAACAGGTTTTACCTCTCAAGGGATCTTGAGAAGCTTGCAATCTCACCAGGCAGTGTACCTGGTCGGTGTAGTACAGTGTAGTGGTAAGTACGGGGGATTGATCGTTCTCTCACAGGGAATAGTGTTCATTAGGTTAGAAAAACTACTCTATCAAAACTTTAACCATCTAATCTAAAGTAACAAAATAATTAGAATAACAAAACTCATTATGAAAGGAAAAAAAAATATCATAACAATATCTGGAAAAAAACTCCTTTACCTGTTGAAAGCGAAATGCCGCCAAACCCTATTCACCCAACAAAACACATGAACAATCGTAACCACACATTCGAGCCTGAAATTAAACATAAAACAATCAATAAAAAATACAAGTTTTTATAAAAAAAAAATCAGCCCCAATTTAAAAAAATAAGAACCCTAAATCTGCCTCACCCAAAAGAATATGTACGTGTGGTTAGGGGTGAGCAAACGGACCGGATGGACTGGACCGACCGACAAAACCGACCGGACCGGACCGAACCGGACCGTACCGACCACATTCGGTCCGGTCTTCGGTCTAGGCTTTTTGGCTAATTCGTTCCTCGGTCCGGTCGGTCCGGTCCGGTCCGGTCCGGTCCGGACCGACCAAAAAACCGAAAAACTTGCTAGATCTTGCCTAATTGGACCGGACCGACCAAAGACCGGACCGGACCGAACCGGACCGGACCGGACCGACCACATTCGGTCTCGGTCTCGATCCGGGTTTTTGCCTTAATTCGGTCTTCGGTCTTGTCGGTCCGGTCCGGTCCGGTCCCAGACCGATGCTCACCCTTACGTGTGGTTATGAAGAATCCAGAAACATGTATCTCAATTAGATGAACCTACCCAAATGATGTGGTTGAAAAACGCGGATACACTGTAGCCGTAACATATGGCTGAACAACAACCACACATGGAATAAAAAAAATATTTGTACTGTTAATTCTACTGTACACCTCTCACAGTCCACTGTAGCTGCAACCGGGTTAACCATATCGGATCGGGCAAGCGTTTTATGGTGTCGGACTTCGGTGGTCGGAGGTGAGGCTTTCGGATCCCAAAAAGTAGCGCTGGATGTGAGGGAGGGTGAATAGGAATGGAGCTTTGATATAACCCATTTTTTTCTTTTGGGTTGGGACGGGTCGGATTCCAGAAGCAAACGGGCTGCCAAGCCCAATGCTTAGTAGAATGGTATAATGTGATTTTTTTTAACCACACTTTATAATCACATAGGATAAAAATCAGATGTAATTTTAAACCAAAAATTATAATTATGCGTAAATAAACATGATTCTATGTACATTTTAATAAAACAAGATTTCAATCACATGGTTAATAAACATATATGTTCAAACAGATGTAAGTTAACACGAATCAATAGTGTAAAATATGAATAGCCACAATAAAAGATGAAATATTTACGTCCTTTGTCTAACTTTGAAGAATTAATTGTACAGATGTTTAAATATAATGTGTCATTATAGTGGTAAGTTATGAATATCTAGAGTAAAAATTTGTGAAACTTAAAATGTTTGAACTTTAAAATTTGTGAAGTTATTGTTAAATCACATTAATATATCATGCAAGTTTTACAAAACGAAAAAATAATAAACAAACATGAAAAAAGCAAATGAAGAAGAAGAAAAAGGAATGTCAAAACTGTATCGAAGTGTCATCTAATGAAAGATAATTACATATTCGTCACGATAAGGTAATCTTCTTCACTTAACGATTAAATATTTTTGAGATATAATTTGTTTTTATTTCAAAAAGGGTGATGTGACAAATGGTATTTTTCATAAATTAATTTTATAATAAATCTCTATTTATTATATTTATTTTGAGTATTATATGAATATAACAAGCTTAGTTTATCTATTCGATTGTTCGTTTCCTCTATTGTTGACTTTATCCTTGCATCTTGTCTATGATTATTTGTACATTCATGTGACATTCTTTTCCATGCACAAGATCTCATTTATCGCCATCTTTTGTGATGCAGATAAATGGCGCCTCAGCGAAAGTCAACCAGAGCCACTCGAGGACGAACTACTGACCCACCTACTCTAGCGAGAGTTGTGCGTGGCAGAACTGCGGAAAATGCTATTCCGGCAAGGGCTACACGAGGAAGAAATGTTGAGGATGCAGTCCCACCCAGGACCGTGACAAATCCACCAGTAGTGAACCATTCCACACTTGACCAGCTAGTCAGTGATCGCGTAGCCGCCGCACTCGCTGCTGCGAACAATTCAACCACCAACACTGGAACTTCGAGATCACCTACTAATAACTGTGGCTGTTCCTACAATGAATTCAAGAAGGTTATGGATGAAGGATTCAGAGGAACAGAGGGAGCCGTTGGTTTGCTCAGATGGAGTAAGAAGTTAGAGACTGTGTTTCACATCAGTGGTTGTAGTGATGAGGATCGGGTTAAGTATGTATCTTTCACTTTCATGGATGCTGCTTTGACCTGGTGGAACAACTACAAGAAATCAGATGGTATCGAGGTTGCTTATGCCATGTCATGGGATGACTTCAAGGAGATGGTACTCAGGAAGTATTGCCCACGTAATGAGGTTAAAGTTGGAAGTAGAGTTCTGGAACTTGAAGGTACAGAATAACGACATGGCTGCTTACAACCAGAGGTTTCAAGAGCTAGTGTTGGTGTGCCCAGAAATGGTTCAGACTGAGACCAGATTGCTTGAGAGGTATGTGGGAGGATTGCCCAAGTCGATAAAAGGAAGTGTGACTACCTCAAAGGCTAAGGATCTTTATGAGGCCATGGAAACGGCCAACAAGCTGATGGACCAGCTATTGGAAGATGCTCCAGAGAAGAGTACCGACCACAAGAGAAAGTGGGATGATCATTCTAAGGGAAACAACGGTAACTCTCAAAACAAGAAACAGGCAGTGGCAAAGGCATATGCAGTTGGTACAACTGAGAAGAAAGGGTATGTAGGAAATGCACCTTTTTGCGATCGCTGCAAGTTACACCACAGAGGGGATTGTACAGTTAAGTGCCGCAACTGCCAGAAAGTGGGGCATTTAGCCAGGAATTATCGGTCTAGATCCCTAGCTACTGCTCAAGCAACACCACCCAACATCCGTAGAGCGGAAGTCACCTGCTTTGGTTGTGGTGAGAAGGGTCACTACCGCAATGAGTGCAAGAAGCCTAGAAACCAAGGGAATGGTGGCGGTAACCAAATGACAACAGGTAACACTGGGAGTCAGGGCACTGGAGGAGTTGCTGCTGCAAGAGTTTATGCTGTTGGCAGGAGAGAAGCTCAGAATGACCCGAATGTGGTGACGGGTACATTTCTTTTAAAAAATCGTTATTCATCGATTTTGTTTAATACGGGAGCAGATAGAAGTTTTGTGTCAACTGCATTTAGCTCTTTGATTGGTATTGCCCCGACCACCTTAGATAACGTCTTTGATGTAGAATTAGCTAATGGGAATCTAGAGAGACTAGATACCGTTATAAGAGGCTGCACTCTAAACTTGCTAAACCACCCTTTCAATATCGATCTCATGCCGATAGAGTTAGGTAGTTTTGACTTCATCATAGGGATGGATTAGTTATCGAAGTACCATGCCGTCATCATCTGTGATGAAAAGATTGTCAGGGTACCTTACGGAAATGAGATTCTCATTATTGAGGGAGATCGGAGTGATCGTGCGCATTCGTCAAGGTTGAACATCATCTCGTGTATGAAGATGCAGAAGCACATCAAGAAAGGATGCTACCTCTTTCTAGCTCACGTTTCTGAGAAGAAGGAGAAGGGTCCTACAGAGAAGAGATTGGAAGACGTGCCAATTATGAGGGATTTCCCAGAAGTCTTTCCAGAAGACTTACCTGGACTACCGCCAGCTCGACAAATTGAGTTCCGAATTGATTTGGTGCCAGGAGTCACGCCAGTAGCGCGAGCACCCTATCGATTAGCACCTACGGAAATGCAAGAGTTGTCAGAGCAGTTGATTGAATTGTCAGGTAAAGGTTTTATCAGGCCGAGTTCTTCGCCTTGGGGAGCTCCGGTTCTGTTCGTTAAGATGAAGCTAGCGATTAGGAACCGATACCCACTACTGAGAATCTACGACTTGTTCGATCAGCTTCAAGGTTCATCAGTTTACTCCAAGATTGATTTGAGATCAGGTTATCATCAACTTCGAGTCAGGGAAGAGGATATCCCGATGACGGCGTTCAGGACTCGATATAGCCATTACGAATTTCAAGTTATGCCATTTGGCTTAACTAACGCACCCGCAGTATTCATGGACCTCATGAATCGAGTGTGTAAGTCTTACTTGGATAAATTCGTCATTGTGTTCATTGATGATATCTTGATGTACTCTAAGAATGAGAAAGAGCACGAGGAACACCTCAAGCTAATCTTAGAGTTATTAAAGAAGGAAGAGATATATGCCAAATTCTCGAAGTGTGAGTTTTGGATATCTACTGTGCAGTTTCTAGGTCACGTGATTGACAGTCAGGGAATTCATGTTGATCCTGCCAAAATTGATTCGATCAAGGATTGGGCGACACCTACGATACCCACAGAGGTACGCCAATTCTTAGGACTCGCCTGTTATTACCGAAGGTTTATCGAAGGTTTCTCCAAGATAGCTAAGCCTTTAACTGCATTAACTCAGAAGAATGTGAAGTATGACTGGGGAGATGATGAAGAAGAAGCTTTTCAAATCCTTAAAGAAAGGTTGTGCAGTGCACCTATTTTGGCCTTAACTGAGGGTAGTGAAGATTTTGTCGTTTATTGCGATGCTTCACACAAAGGTTTAGGAGCCGTGTTAATGCAGAAAGAAAAGGTGATTGCGTATGCTTCTCGACAACTGAAAACTCATGAGAAGAATTACACGACTCATGATTTGGAATTAGGCTCAGTTGTGTTTGCACTACGCATTTGGAGGCACTACCTTTATGGTACTAAGTGTATGGTGTATACGGATCACAAAAGTCTGCAGCATATCTTGAACCAGAAAGAGCTGAATATGAGACAACGACGGTGGTTGTTATTGCTAAGCGACTATAATTGTGAGATTCATTACCATCCAGGCAAGGCGAATGTAGTTGCCGATGCACTTAGCCGAAAGGAGAGGGTCAAACCAATCAGAGTCAGATCGTTAGGGATGATGATTGTTTCCCCTCTTCCAGCGAAAATTCTTGAGGCTCAGGTTGAGGCACTCAAAGAAGATAACCGACCAGACGAGAAAATTTACGGTATGCCAGAGAGCGAGAATGGCTTCGTAAAGAGATCTGATGGAGTTTTGTGTTATGGGGACAGAAGTTGGATCCCGCTGTGTGGAGGAATTCGTGATTTGATTATGCACGAATCACACAAGCCCAAGTACTCCATTCATCCAGGATCTGACAGGATGTACTTATACTTGAAGAAGCTATATTGGTGGCCAAACATGAAGGCGGATATAGCTAAGTATGTCAGCATATGCTTAACGTGTTCGAAGGTTAAGGCTGAACACCAGAGACCGTCAAGGTTGCTTGTACAACCAGAGATCCCAGAGTGGAAATGGGAACGGATAACCATGGACTTCATCACCAAACTTCCAAGGACGTCGAGAGGTTATGACACGATATGGGTAATCGTAGACCGTCTCACTAAGTCTGCATATTTCCTTCCTATAAGGGAAAACGATAGTATGGACAAGCTTGCCAGGCTATACGTGAAGGAAATTGTGGCAAGGCATGGAGTGCCTGTTTCTATTCTCTCTGATCGAGATAGTCGTTTTACATCCAGCTTTTGGAAGTCGCTTAAGGACGCACTGGGAACAGATCTTGATATGAGCACAGCCTATCATCCTCAGACTGGTGGTCAGAGTGAGAGGACTATTAAGACATTGGAGGACATGCCCAGAGCGTGTGTTATTGATTTTGGAAACGGCTGGGATAAGCATTTGCCTTTAGTCGAGTTTTCCTACAATAACAGCTATCACACCAGTATCAAGGCTGCACCGTACGAAGCACTTTATGGTCGTAAGTGCAGATCACCGATATGTTGGGCTGAGGTCGGAGAAAGCTAACTTACTGGACCAGATCTAGTTCACGAAACTACTGAGAAAATCATGCAGATCAAGAGTCGTATGCAAGCTGCTCGTGATCGCCAAAAGAGTTATGCTGACAAGAGGCGAAAACCCCTTGAGTTCCAAGTGGGTGACAGAGTAATGTTGAAGGATCGCGCCATGGAAAGGCCGTGATCAGATTTGGGTAAACGTGGGAAGTCTGAACCCTCGTTACATTGGACCTTTCGAGATCTTTCCAGAGTCGGGCCCGTGGTCCTATAGACCTGCATGCCTTCTGAACTCAGCTTGTGCATGACGTTTTTCATGTGGCAACTTGAAAAGTGTTTATCTGATGATAATCATGCGTATTCCTTCTTGGAAGAGATCCAAAGTCGACGACAAAGGCTGAATTTCGTCGAAGAACCGATTGAGATCATGGATCCGGGAAAGTTAAACGACTGAAGCAGGAGTCGTATTCCCATCATGAGGTCCGGCTTGGGACTCTCGCACGAGGCTTCTTTAGTACACTTTGGGAGCGACGAGACGAAATCAGCGAAAATATCGCATCTCTTTTCGAACCTCATCGAATGATGAACTGAAATCCGGAACAGTATTTTCCCCTTAAGGAGGGGAGACTGTGAATAAATGGTATTTTTTGTAAATTAATTTTATAATAAATCTCTAATTTATTTATTTTTATTATTATTTTTGAGTATATATGCATTTTGCACATTTCTCCATGTTTCTGAATGTTTTCGGGAGGAGCTGTCCTGCACTTTATTAGCTTACAGCTCACTACTGAAAATTTATTTTTTGTCAAGGTAAAACACAAATTAATCCATTTTCGGATAGTCTACAGGACAAATTTTCTATTACTGAGAGCTTTCTCACATTTTTGAAAAAACAACGCCGCACACGAACCGACATACAGTACCTATGTATGTATATATATATATAGTATTATTATATATATATATATATATATATATAATAGTATATATATATATATATATATATATATTTATATATATATATATATATATATGTAAAAAATAGATCTTAGTTTAAAAAACCACTAAAAACATTTAAAAATTAATCATATTGCAATAATACACAAAAAATATAAATTAATACGAATTAACATTTTAGCAACTAATTAACCAACTGATTCATGAAGTTTGTTTAGTGATTACTCAATTATAAATTTACATCTTGAATCAAAGGTGTATCACCTTAACTGATACACATTACAGTCGAATAAAAGTGTGTCACCTTTATTTCGTCAATTTTAAAAAAGGAAAACCATCGGAACTTGAACAACTTTTATTGTAATTAATTAGAACTTTTATTTTATTTTAACGAAAGTGGTCACTTGTCAGATTTTAGTTGGGATCTTATTTTACACAACTTTAAGTTTGATCTTATTTGATCTAGATTCATATATATATATATATATATATATATATATATATATAATATAGTATACTATATATATATAATATATTATATATATTATATATATAATATATATATATATATATATATATATATATATATATATATATATATATATATATATATTACTTACGTATATGACGAAGAATATAACACAAGGATGTTCCGTTATGAAACTTCACACCATTCATAATTACCCCGAGCCATCACCAAGAGCCTTTCTAATAAACTACTTTTTGAAACGCTACGTACCACACCAACACAAGTAAGAAATACCGAACACATGGTAACAATAAAAACCTTTTTCAAAAGAGTCAACACTTAAATATACGAATGTTGTACTAAGACCTTTACCATACTTAACTGTAGGCGCGTGTCGGAGCGGTTGCACTATTACTTGTTGACTAGCAGATTGTCATCTTTTTAAGGTGAGTTTATAGCCCATTTATCTTATAAGTAACTATTTTTATAAACCTTGGGGTGAGAAACATGCAAAACTGTTTTCATGGACCAAAACTAAACTTGTTTTTACACACTGGTATGCGGAAACCTAAGTTTGCTTGAATCCCACTTTGCCCACCATCGACAACCGTCAATTCCCGCTGGGAAACGCGTATGTTATAAATAGATCTATTGAGGGTGACTCCTCCGTTCGGTTGGCCATGCCATGGTCAAGGCGAACGTATACCATGACGACCTTTTAGGGGTGAGCAAACGGACCGGATGGACCGACAAAACCGACCGGACCGGACCGAACCGGACAAGACCGACCACATTCGGTCCGGTCTTCGGTCTAGGCTTTTTGGCTAATTCGGTCCTCGGTCCGGTCCGGACCGACCAAAAAACCGACAAACTTGCCTAGTTGGACCGGACCGACCAAGGACCGGACTGGACCGAACCGGACCGGACCATACCGAACCGGACCAGACCGGACCGACCACATTCGGTCTCGGTCTCGGTCCGGGATTTTTCCTTAATTCGGTCTTCGGTCTTGTCGGTCCGGTCCGGTCCGGTCCCAGACCGATGCTCACCCTTAAGACCTTTTGCCGAGTGACTGGGGATTATCACTCGCGGGCACCTTTATTGTACTTATGCCTTTGGCATACTTTTGTCTAGTTCGGTTGTTGAGCTTAGTGTTGCATACAGAATTAGTGTGTGTTTGCTGATTATTTGATATGGTCCATATGTGCTATTTACTTTAAACCTATAGACTCACCAGCATTAGCTGACTTTTAGCATGTTTTTCAGGTGCTTAAGTAAGTTATTGTTGAAGGCAGGGCATGGCGTTGGTCATAAGAAACCTAAGTGTTTTTACACAAGCGTAACTCTGAAACATTGGGACAGTCATGTAACTGGGCCTTATTTTTATTAAACTTGAACTTATGTACGACATTTGACTTAAACTTATGTAATGTATTTTAAACGGATTTTCAATCCGTTCTCTATATCTGTGTTGTGATTCCTATTTAATAGCACCCAAAACATGTATGCTTCCGCGATTCTCTATTTTTGGGGGTGTTACAGGTGAAGTTAGGTTTCTTATTTGATCTAAGAAATGAGTGGCTAATATTGATCCATTAATATGCTACATTTGATGATAACTCTCCTCATCTAGTGAAACATGTAAAGGGAAATTTTGTAAAACATGTTTTCTAGTACACTCATTCTCAAATAGGAGTCTCAAAACGACACTATTTGAGTTTTTATGTTACTGATGAAGCGAAAAGTGTTACGCTTTTAGGGGGTCATTTAAGCCCTAATCCGTAATTATTTGATCAAATATTGCTCTAAATCGTTCCTTTTGTCATTTTAGGTACTTTGAAGAGGAATTCTAGAAAAGGAAGCATTTTGGACGTTTTTGGAGCATAAAAGTGAAGAAAACGACAAAGTCTCAAAATATGCTGAAAACAGTACCTGACGGCGTCACGTTCCATAGTGTGACGGCGTCACGCTTTGACAATATGAAGGATGATTTTTACACTAGACGCCCCAGAAAGTTTTGAAGATTTAAAGAGTGACGGCGTCATGCTTTGTGACGCCTAAGCCGTCACGTTATGTGGTAAAGGGAGACGGCCCAGAAGGATTTACAAGGGGACGGCGTCAAGAGTGGATCTGAGCAATCCGAATTTTAGTTTGGCGGCGAAAAGGTGACGCCGTCACAATGTAAAATCTATATATACTTTTCTAATTTTCATTCATTAGGGTGCAACTTTGAGGAACAAAACCCTAGCTCGTTTTTCTACTGTATTTTTGAGGATTTTTCACCCTTGAAACTTGGATGCTTAATTGAAGATAAGTCTCTTCCAAATCATTCAATATGTCTATGTATTGTATGATTATATCTTATGCTTGTCTTTCAATTAACATGCTAGGCTAGGTCTTTATTGTGTTTGCTTAGATCTAATGAAACCTAGCTATTGATTATATGATTTGGTTTGTTTGTGATTATTTTGGTTGGGTGAAGTCGATGTTAGGCTTAAGAAAACTGTCTAACCTCCTATACGGTAACTTGCTTGAACGTCTTAAGAAACATGAATCGGATGTGTACTATGATTAATTGGTTGTATTTAATGCATGAGCGAATTCGAATGATCCCATGTTAGGAGCTTTAAGTCGGCTCGACATAGGAGTGAAGTAGGAGCTTATAGAATTAGGGAAGATCGTACACGGCCCTACGAATGGTTTAAAGGAATACAACCCATCATCAACATAATTACAACAAACCAATTAACATATAAAAGATAGCTAGGGAGTAAGGAAATCTAAGTAAACACATATTTCACATATTTATCACATATAAGTTTCACAACCATTTACATTTTCTTGTTATTTAATTTTATTTGCAAAAGTAGTTATTTGGGTTAGTTGACTAGCAACTAATTCCGCCCACTCCTCTATAAACCTAGATTTTACTTGCTTTTATTAAACATAAAAATACAAAAAGAATCATCCCTCAACCCTTAAACCTAATTAGAGTAGCTTTTCAAGCCTAACGACACTATTCCCCGAGAGAACGATCAATCCCCCGGTACTTGTACTTCACTATACTACATCGGTCAGGTTAACTGCCTGGTGGGGGTTGTAAGCTTCTCAAGATCCCTTGAGAGGTAAAACCTAAGTGCAAAGGTTGCAAAACCCACGCTATAAAGTTTTTGGCGCCGCTGCCGGGGAATAGTTATTGCTTAGGTTGAAAATTTTATTTTTACTTAGGTCTACTCATTAGAATCCTTTCTAGTGAGATTTTTATTTTTATTTTTCTAGGTTTTCTTTAGTCTATCTTATTCTTTGTGCCTTTGTTCATAATACTTCTTCATGAGTAATATTGATCGTTTGATCCCTGTTATTCGTGTTTTCCGCCGTAGGAATTTTCAGTTACCCAACCTGCCCCCTATTGTTGAAAACGAAAACCCACCAAACCTATCACCCGATCATCACTTTGACAACCATTCTGATATGGACGAATCTGACCACGACACCGACCATGAAAATGGCCCTTTTTATTATTCGTCGGATTCCGATGAGGACCTAGGGGATGGGGAAGTGGTAGATGATCCTGAAGGAGAGGAAAGAGCTAACCCTCTCAATTATGTTGACCCTAGAACAAAGATTGAGAAAGATAGTTTGTTTAATATGCAATTTCCTTGCAAAATTGGATTTAGAAGCTTTGACGCCTACCTTAACTCATCTTTACCAATGAACATAATTTCGAGTGTTGAATACAATAAAATCATGGTTAATGAGTTAGAATATCAAGGAGACAATATCGTTGCTAGGGCTAAGACATTGCATGTGTTTGTAGGGAGCTTTACCTATCAAGTAGACTTTATGATTATGGAAGACCTAGGAGAGTTTGTTGATAGTAACTTAACCCAAGTTGTGCTTGGAAAGCCCTTCAAATGGTTAACCAAGTTAAACGAAAAACTCCTGGAAGGGTTAATTACATTTTCAGACGGGGACGAGGATTTTGTCTATCAGATGCCCCGTGCACACCCTAGATTTAAGAATTTTTCTATTGAGGGATGCAATAGGCTCCCCCCTCGCGATATTTTGAGTGAGAAAGATATAAGGAAAGGGCTCAAATATCCCCATGAAAAGAATAAAAGGTATTATCGCGGATGTTTAGAGATAAGTGATGACTATAAGAGAGACGAGGCAACAATTAGATGGCTCACACTTGGGTACGTGAGCATTAGTGACACTAGGTGACCATGACTTTGAGTCTAGCTACAAGACTCGTTAATAAAGAAAAGCGCTTCTTGGGAGGCAACCCAAGCTTTATTTGCTTTGTGTGTTTGTTTGTTTGATTTTATTTGTTTCCGTATGCATGTTCTATTTTTATTATTATTAATTCATGTTTCAAACTAAATTGTGAAAATGCTTTATTTTGTTTTTAACTTCGTCTTAACTACATATAAAGGTATTTCGCAAAAGATAAGTGTAAGGGAAATCTAAATTTGTTTATAAGAACGAATTGGAACATGAATTGTAACGATATAAATTAAACATACATATTAGTATTTGTTCGAGTCAAATGCTTGTATCGAGTCATAATGAAATTTTGCAGGATTCCAGGAGTTAAGGTATTTGTTTTTCCAGAAACTAAACATAAGGATTCTGTCAGATCAATTCTGACGGCGTCAGGCTTTAAACCCTGACGGCGTCAGCCTTTGATTTCAGAAAACGTTTTTAAAATTTAGTTTTTCTGCCGTATTATAATTACTGCATCTTTAATTCCAGGAATATGCAAAATTTTCATTCCACAAGCATTATATCCTTATATAGATTTTACCGCCGATTTTACACGAGGTTTCTCTAGTTTGTTTTCTCAGGTTTAACAGGTTATTTTGGACGAGAAGGTGAACATGGAATCAAGTTCATGACATCAAGCTTTTGGAGTCGCTTTGAGCTTGGAGCTTTTACATCATCTTGGAAGAAGATCTAACCATGTTACCACACGGTCTACATCAAAAATCAGAGGAGTATTTGTTTCATTCTTTCATTTTCTATTTTTACATCTTTTAGGTGAACATTGGGGACAATGTTCGGTTTAAGTGTAAGGGGGTAAATGAAAGCGCCTTAGAAAATGCTACTACGCTTGATTTTTGTTTTGTCCAATGGTACTTGTGTAATAAAACTGAGAGAAACATTGGTTAGGACAATTTTAGCGCAAATTTAAAATTTTTTACAACATTTAGGAGTGAAACTTTGGTCTTAATAAGCGTCTCATGGATAGGGAATTGTATGACTAGCACAAAAACCGTACCACTCAAAAAAATTTTCCCCCAAATATGTGAGGTTTACCTCTAGAATTGTTAGGAAAAGCATTAATTATTCATGCTTGTGTGTGTACCGGTAGCCTATAGATGTTAGAACTTGCGTTAGGACCATCCCAAATCCATAAGTGAGACTACATTCGTGTAGTAAGATTTACTACATGATAAGAGGCATTAGGATAACCCATGTTTTACACCCGTATTATAATTACATTGACTTCATTGGTCAAGTAATTCTCCCACACCTTAGCGTTGTACTCATTTTTAGTACACGATACCCCTAGTACGCCCCTCCGAGCCTATCTTTTTCGTTTCTAACTTTAAGCATTATACTTAAAGGAAGAATTTGTTTACAATCCACCCAAATGTACACTCGAATCGCCTTAGCCTACCTTGTATGCACTCATCTTTAGTGCATTATTGCGACAACATTGTTTAACCCTTAGTTAATTGTCTTATTACTTACATGGTTGCTAAGTCGAGTCATATCCTTGTACATATTGTTTTGGGACGATTGAGACTCATGGGTAAAGTACTAATGTAATGGAGTAATGGGGAAGAACATCAATTATTACCCCCATATGTGCGTTAATATTTCAAAATACTCCAAGTTTTTCAATTATCTTAATTCGAGTCATTAGAATAGTTTATTGTAACGTATGTAAAAGTTCAAGTGTAAGGGGAGAACCGAGGCCCCTATGATGTATTATTTTGGATGGTAGGGCAAGAGTGTATGAAAAAAAAATCGAAAAACAAGAAAAACGAAAAAAAGGAAAAAAAGACATACGGACTACCATCCCGTTTCATTTTATCTTTATTTATGTTTACGTTATTTTCTTATCAACTTAAGTCGAGTCGATTCTTGGCTTAGCAACGCCACTTTGTGCATGCATTTGATCAAGATAATTAACTCGCCACCACTAAAAATACCCTTTATTCCAACCAAACCGTGTTATCATATCCCTACACCTAACATTATAACCCTTTGAAAAGCCCTCTTTGATAGTTTATCTTAGGTGCTTACGCATAGTGGAGGAGGTTTTTGATCCTTTCCCATGCATATGGTAATCTATTTGCTATGACAGGTAGTGAGTGATATTTCTTCGATTTTCATCTAGTTATATAGGTTTATAACACCCGAGAGATGAGAGTATCCAAACACTATTTGTGAGGTGCTAGTGTATGATTTCCGTGCTTATTATGACTAGGGTTGAATGACTATTTGTTGCAATTACTTTTATATTCGTGTTAAATGACCCCTAGCTCATATTTCGATTGGAATAAAAGCGCATTTGCTTGAGGACAAGCAAATCTCAAGTGTAAGGGTATTTGATTAAGTGAAAAGTGTTACGCTTTTAGGGGGTCATTTAAGCCCTAATCCGTAATTATTTGAACAAATATTGCCCTAAATCGTTCTTTTGTCATTTTAGGTACTTTGAAGAGGAATTCTGGAAAAGGAAGCATTTTGGACGTTATTGGAGCATAAAAGTGAAGAAAACGACAAAGTCTCAAAATATGCTGAAAACAGTACCTGATGGCGTCACATTCCATAGTGTGACGGCGTCACGCTTTGACAATATGAAGGATGATTTTTACACTAGACGCCCCAGATAGTTTTGAAGATTTAAAGAGTGACGGCGTCACGCTTTGTGACGCCTAGGCCGTCACGTTATGTGGTAAAGGGAGACGGCCCGGAAGGATTTACAAGGGGACGGCGTCAAGAGTGGATCTGAGCAATCTGAATTTTAGTTTGGCGGCGAGGTGACGCCGTCACAATGTAAAATCTATATATACTTTTCTAATTTTCATTCATTAGGGTGCAACTTTGGGGAACAAAACCCTAGCTCGTTTTTCTACTGTATTTTTAAGGGTTTTCCACCCTTGAAACTTGGATGCTTAATTGAAGATAAGTCTCTTCCAAATCATTCAATATGTCTGATGCAGGTTTTACTGACCAAGTTTTAATATTTATAAAGTCTCGTTTACCTAAGGTCTACCTTTTACGCACTAACGGACAGTGTATCCGGTCGTGTGTGCTATAGTTAAGTGGTAAAGCCGAGGTCGTCCCAAGAGCTAAGGTGCGGAAATTATCTAAGTCGTGTCACGTGTAAAAAGGGGTTTTGAGTTGAAAGATTAATTAAACTAATAAAAGTAAATAACAAGACAATAAGTAAATTGAAGGAAATCAGTAGAGACGAGTAGTGTTAACCTAATTACTACTCTTGTTATGATCATAACTAGTTTTCTTATAGGTGCATCCTATCATATCGTTCGGGGATTCATTATTAATTTCGGGTCAGATGGTCAAACTCGCCTAGATCTATCTTATACCTTGTCCTATCCAAAGTTATTGTAAAACCGTGGGTTCATTGGTACGAAGACATAAGAGTCATTAAGTGCCTCTACTAACATGGAGAAGACTAACGAATGCGGCATGGTCAGATCTTACACCCCTCTAACTCTATTAAGTGTAAAGCATTGGTAGGTGGTCCTAGGGTTAATTCGCACATGCATGGTAAGGGAAGACGATTACGGTTGGCACTTAACCCTTACCAAGTCACATCCTTAGCGGCTTGCCTCCTAGGGTTAATTCCACAAGCCTCTAAGGAACAACCAATGCTAAACACTACGGGAACTAGAGTGTCCCAAGCCTCGCCATGAAAGTAAACAAACAATAGACAATAGATGCGTGGAAAACTAAATCAATATCATAACAATTTCATAACTAGGCTAACACCAAAAGGTGCTTAGCTACTCATGTTCATAATTGCAGTAAATCAAAGTTGAGTTAATACAAGTCTAAGCATGAATCGAATACAAAGTAAAGGAATGAAAACACTTATGATCGGTGTGTGATTCCTCCCTTGGAAATGACTTGGATGTGGCTAGAACTTCGTTCTCCCTCTTTCCTGAGTTTTTCCCAAAGTTGTTGTGGTGAAAAGATGGGAAGTGTTATCAAAAACTCGGAATTAGGGTTGGTATTTATAGGCCCCGACTATGTTATGACGTAGCGTGTTAGGGTTGTTACGCCGTAACCTTTGCAAATTGTGTTACGCCGTAACTCGATCAAGCGTTACGGGCGTAAAGTCTTTGTGATAAACCTCCTACGGCGTAGCAGATAAGGTGGCTACACCGTAGCTTCTTCCTTGGCCTCGTTAGTTCTTTACTGCCTCAAATGAGCTCCTACGTCGTAGCTTGGATAGTTGCCTACTCCGTAGTGTTCTTTAGTGGACTTCTACGCCGTAGCCAGTTTTGGGGTTACGCCGTAGTCTTCATAAATTCTTTATTATGCCGTAGGTAGGAGAGCTTCTACGACGTAGTCTTCGTGAAGCTTTGCTACGGCGTAGGTAGATGAACCTCTACGCCGTAGTTAGTGCAGAATCCATAATTTCCACGTATTTGCTCCAAAGTCCTTCCATTTCCGCTTAAGTTCGTTCTTTTACTCATCTTTACCCTGAAACCAAAATAGGAAGAAATAAGAGTATATAATCTTCATATAAGTAGAAAAGACGAGCATTTTAAGGGGGAAATTAACACTTAGATTGGGGTAAATTTGATGTTATCAAATATCCCCCCACTTAAACTCTACTTGCCCTCAAGTAGACCTTATTAGAATGATTCTTAAAAAGATGTCCCCCAAGAAACTGGAGAATATGAATTTAAAAACTTCCTATGCTGGAATTTATCAAAGCCGAACACCACACAAAATTGGAACAAACACTCACATCTCTCTCCTAATCTAAGTGTTAATTTTGGGGTGATCACTCAACGCACAGTCATAGAATGTATTCTATCATAGGCTTGCCAGTTACACAAATCTCTACCACTAGAGCTAAGGTCAAAACAATTCTTAAAGGCAATATTGGGTGAACACATATAAGGCTATTTGGGTGTAGCGTTGTTACTAACATACTACGGCAAGGGCGACAAAGGCAATGGTACATGACCGGAACGCCGGGCAAGACACCAATGACTGCTCAAATCCCTGACCTAAGCATGATTCACAACTAAATGGTAGGATAAGACATGGGATTCACAATAATGGTGTAAAATGAAAAAGAAACAAATAGTCTTAGCCTATAACCGAGTTGCTACCACTTGCCGTTCATCCAAAGTCCAAGTTTCAAAATGCGAGAATTGGATCATGTAACAAGTGTGTGCCATTAGAGGACGTCATGATGGGCACCACACTTGGTCTTCATGTTGGTGATTAAGAACCAACAACTTCATTCTTCAAATATGACCGAAGTGGCCTCTTCGATGCTAAATCTTTCAAAGCTCTTATTACGGTGCTATACAAGGGTGCACCAAAATTAATATATCTACATACGGAAATTCACATTTTTTTTATAACTAAACATATCCCCCCACTTGGGATGAACAATACATATACAATAGTGGGTTAATGATGAGTCTTCAACGTAGGTGTGATTCTTGAACTTCTTGACTTGGACCTCAAATTAGAACAAGTGGCAACTTCCCAATCATAAACAAAGACTACACGGTAGGCTAAGGTGTATAGGTGTATCGAAACAATAATATGGGTAAGAAACGAAAGGATAGGCTCAAAAGGGTGTATCTAGGGGTATCTTGCACTAAAGGTGAGTGCAACAAAGGGTTTTAACACGGGGGTCGAATAGTCGATGTGACTAATCGATAATCACACACATAAAGGTTATTTGGGTGATAATCGTAAAATATTGCCTTCTTAAAAAGTTTCTTCTAAATGTATTAAGAAATCTCAATACACTACTCGCACACGGTTTCAAAATGATGTAAAAGCCAAGTTCTAAAGTTTACAAACTACCGGCACACTCATATTTTTAGTGGATTTGGGGTAAAACAGGGGGCAACTGAAATAGGCTAAACCTCACCATGGTATTAAGGGTTAATGTGCTCGGCTAAGGTCCATTCTAGTTAGGTTCGGAAAAACATGTCAAAAGTTTTCAAAGTGGCATAATTTTTCAAAATAAACTAGAAAATTAAGGGCAAAATAAAGTTCAAGTAAATGATTCTACTCCCGTCCCCCCACTTGAGTTGTACAAAGTCCCTTTTGTACATAAAATGAAAAATAAGGAGGAAAAGTAGAATTAGAACGAGAACTTCCCTGAAATTTACTCTTGAAAATGATAGAAGGATCATGTTTGAGAAACGTGCCTTCACTACGCCTTATGAGCAAACTTCAATTCCCTGGAATTACACAACTACCAAAAGCATAAAACCTAAAAAGAAAAAGAAAAATAAAAGGAAAAACCTAACTCACTTTCGTAGGAGTCACGGTTGCATTTAGCGTATGCAACAAGCCTTTTAAACCACTTGGTGTCCCAAGTGGACGAGTAAAGTCTCGTGAGGGTTTACACGGAACACACCTACAAAGTTCATTTAAAAACTAATACAAGTTTAAGAATGTTTTTTAAAATAAAAAGAATTTTTAAGGTTCAGAAGGTAACTACGGCGTAGCTTAAATGGGGTGCTACGCCGTAGTTGCTGAATAAATCCAGTATGAAACATGGAGGGTGCTACGGCGTAGTCAATGGAAGAGCTACGCCGTAGCAAGGCCCTAGGGAATATTTCTTGGAGTAAAAGTCCAAAAATTTGTTCCCCATCGCAATGCTTCCTTTAGTACCTTCAAAATATTAGTACAAAACATACCAAACCAACAAAATAGAGAAAATGAAAGGAAAAGGATAATTCGGGTTGTCTCCCGAAAGAGCACTTTTGTTTATTATCGAGTCTTTAAGTTAGACTCACTGTAATGGTTAGTCGACTTGTTGCACACCAAGTTGGTTGTGCAGTTCTTCTCTTATCAAACCTTTAAATTTTTCACCATTCCTCCTTCCTACTGGCAGTAGCTTATCAATTGGTTTATCGATACTAATGAAACTTCCTACACCGTCAAGAGTGTATTTTCGAACTTCAAAAGTTTCGACTTTTATTTCCGGAGGATCATACCTTCGTCCTTCTAATTGGCATTCGTGAACTTCCATTTCTTCTAATTCAACCTCATGCCAGAACTGCCTTCCTTTTTTGAAAGTCCTTTTACATTTTTCCCATATATCCTGGAGCATGTACCCTTTTATTCCTATCTTAAGTTCATATTCATCAAGGAGTTGAAATACCTCTCTTTCAAATTCTAACTTAAATCTTTCAAAACTTCTTTCGAGAGGGTCGTCGTATTCCTTTGACTTGACGGATTCATCAGAATAACTATCGATCATCCGTTCCACAAATGCTTTTAATCTAGTTTCTTTTTCGATATTTGCACTGCCGAAGCTTTTCGTAATCCATTCATCAAACGAGTAATCGCGGCCTTTTAATTTACTTTTCGGATCGATGCAATTTATCTTGAATTGCTGACTATCTTTCTCAGGGGTGATTTCTTTAGAGCAATTTCCCGTTTCTGCTGAGTAAACCTTTTCAGGTACATCACTTTCCCCTTCATTACTTGAAAGGTTTGATCGATAGTAGTCGTAATCCCGTTGGAATCCTTTTATCACATGCTCGTTAATAATAGTATTCCCAAACCTGACTTTATACCAATCATGAAATGAC
The DNA here is from genome assembly GCA_014162995.1 of Artemisia annua. NCBI lineage: Eukaryota > Viridiplantae > Streptophyta > Magnoliopsida > Asterales > Asteraceae > Artemisia > Artemisia annua. The sequence continues at coordinate 47,651 of LBNU01035337.1, forward strand.
AAATTTCCGAAATCAATGTCACGCCTCTCAGTTTCATTAAAACATGTCCACTCCAAATTTGCTCGTTGATCTTGATCTAATTCGCCGTTATTTCCCCCGTTGCAAACGTAATGGAAAGGGTCGCAGGATGGCCAAGCTNGTATTCCCAAACCTGACTTTATACCAATCATGAAATGACAAATTTCCGAAATCAATGTCACGCCTCTCAGTTTCATTAAAACATGTCCACTCCAAATTTGCTCGTTGATCTTGATCTAATTCGCCGTTATTTCCCCCGTTGCAAACGTAATGGAAAGGGTCGCAGGATGGCCAAGCTTGTTCTTATCCATTGCTTACCATGATTATTGGGTTCTAATAATGGTTCTTTAATGTGTGGGTTCTTTCATCCATGACCCTGCTCATAATATTATCATGCCTGTTCTGTGTCTGCTTAGAGTAACTGACACGCTCTTCAAAATGGTTTGTATTACAATTCTCACAAGATTCAGAATCACATAAGACAGGATTAGTGTAAATATCCAAATTTGTGGGGATATCAGTATCTTTGGCTTCTTTAATCATGCAGACTTCTTCTAGACTAGTGTTAACAGATTTCAAAGATCCATTATGATTGAATGTAATTCTTTCCTTCCCATTTTCTAAAGTTATTTCTTTTTCAAAAACCTTTATATTAGCATGAGAAGTTGCCAAAAATGGTCGTCCAAGGATTAGGTTATTATTGCATTCATCTATCATGTCTATAACTAAAAAATCGCCAGGGAATACAAACTTATTTACTCTAAGTAAAATGTTATCCACTGTTCCTTTGGGTGTTGTTCTAGACATATCTG